>WNHD01003774.1:0-16120 GCA_011057455.1 Ganaspis sp. Gsp50
GTTTCTAGTATTCTTACACTTTAGTAGTGTTTCTAGCTTTCTTGCACTTTAGTAGTATTTCTAGTACTTTTACACTTTAGTAGTGTTTCTAGTATTCTTACACTTTAGTAGCGTTTCTAGTATTCTTACACTTTAGCAGTGTTTCTAGTATTCTTACACTTTAGCAGTGTTTCTAGAATTCTTACACTTTAGTAGTGTTTCTAGCTTTCTTACACTTTAGCAGTGTTTCTAGTATTTTTACACTTTAGTAGTGTTTCTAGCTTTCTTACACTTTAGTAGTGTTTCTAGTATTCTTACACTTTAGTAGTGTTTCTAGTATTCTTACACTTAAGAGTATTTCTAGTATTCTTACACTTTAGTAGCGTTTCTAGTATTCTTACACTTTAGTATTGTTTCTAGTATTCTTACACTTTAGCAGTGTTTCTAGTATTCTTTTATTAGTTATTTCTAGTACATTTCCATCAAGTTATTAGTATTATTTCAAGTAGCGCTAATGTTAAGAATAAAAGTCCTCTACTTGAAATTTTCTTTCCTGGGTCTCGCAACTTTTCATTAACACCTCTTAGTAGAGCTTAAACTTTAAATCATCCATTTAGGTTCGCGGATAAAAATACCTTGAAGTTGGAGGTCGATTTTTTTATTTTTTCATGAAAAGTGAATAAAAAGGAGACCATTAAAGTGTGAGAAACGGGAAAACAGCGGAACACCTTCAGCAGGCGTCTTTCTGACTTTCTTACTAAGTTATGTTCCCATTCTTTGTTTCGCTGTGACAATTAAATTCAGTGGAACGACCTATAAAACCCGGAATGAAAAACAGAGTGAGAGAAAGAGGAGAAAGGAGGCCCAGGATAATTAATCGTGGTCCAGCACCTCGGCAGAGAAACTCTCCTATTTCTTGTCCCGGTTTGGAATCAAGAAGGTTATTTCCTGCAGGGCTGTGGTAGTCATGCGATACGAGACAGAAAGGTTCCCCAGAGTCCACATTATCATCTGCAGTGTTAGGTACCTTGTTCAACACCCATACTGTCCACGGGAGATATGCTTCTCGCACCTCCTACACATGTACATGACTTGAATAACACGTGATTTCTATGGGCATGTGACACACCAGAGGTCACTCTACGCGTCGAAAGATAACCACTGCTATTTGCTTGTTCCGCTACCAAAGTGTTAAAAATGCTACTCTTCTCGGCAACATTCCGACGCCAACTGCGTACATCCTTTTTCGAGCAGCAGAGTGCTTGCACAAAAACTCCCGGAAGAAGGAACTTAAGTGGTGATTCACTTTGCGAATTAGCATAAGTAGACAATTTTACAACTTTTAATATCGTGAAAAAAAGCTCAATGACCCAAAAAAGAAATAAACACTCCGATTTTTGTACAACGAAAACTGTTGATAAGAGGGAGCACCATTGTTGCAAAAGTTGTAAAAAATTGTTATTGTAAAAGCATTTTGTTGAAAAATTCGTGAAGATTAAACGATATATTGAAGAGTGTATCAAGATTCTATTGATAGATTATACTTGATGGGTTATTGAGCTTTTATTTAAAGTAAATGTTAAAATAGATTTATGAGGGAGAGCATAATTGAGCATTATTTTCTCATATAGCTTGCTTCTGTAAAGCTAATAACTTCTCCAGAAAGCCATAAAATCGAGACACATTTCGTTTCCCTCTTTCTCTTCGTTAATGTTATCCCGTAAATGACCTCCGTCACAAGTAACCCCTAATACATGTGGTTTTTTATAATATATAGGCACTTTATGAGCTTACGTGAAATACAAGCGAAAGCAATAAAGCACCGAGATATTTATCACTTGATACGTTATTCTGCTTGAAATATTACATCTAGCATCTAAACGGAAAAAAAGTAACTCAACTCACGAAATAATATTCTGCTCACACCAAATAAATTCATTAATACTTCTTCCTTACCCTCATAATTACCCACATTAGTATGCCCCAAACGATCCAGTTGTATTACTGACATCGAACCAAAAATCCAATCGACTGTTATCTCAAAATATTATTTTTCTATATTCTTTCACTTTTTATTTTATAAATTTCTCTTTCTTATTTATATTATTATTTATTGTATAATTATAAATAATAGAAAATTAATAATAAATTAATAAATAATCAATAATAAATTAATAAATAATCAATAATTTGTTTAAAAAAAACGAATTCGATTTTCAAAAATTTCATCGATTCGTTACTATATGAAAACGTGAGGTAACAATTCGTTACAACGAAAATGTGACGTTACAAATCATAACCATAAAAACGTGACGTTACAATTCGTTAAAAACCTAATGTTACAATTCGTTAAAAACGTAACGTTACAATTCGTTAAAAACGTAACTTTACAATTCGTTAAGTTTGCAATTTCGTGTTCGTATATACGAAAACGTGATTTTACAATTCCTTCGTTTGTAATTTCGTCTTCGCAAACACGAGAACTATTAATTACTATATATAGTAATAAATCTATATAAGATTTTTGAAATCATTTAATAGTCAATAGTTTCTACTAAATTAAAGGTTCACAAAAAGTTTGTTAATATTTCTGAAAGTGTTATTAATTCTGGCTTTGAAGGGAAAAATACCAACTTCATTTCAATTGAACATTTCAAATCCACTTTCTCAGTATTCGCAAGAAAGATGAACTAATTTGAAACTGAAGTTGTCTGAAAGAGTCTGTTCTTATTTTTCCTTTAATCACTTACAAACGTGTTCATGAAACGACACAAAGGAATATCTCTATTTGTCCTTCCAACTCTCGTTCACTTTTTCCGGCTGTCTTTCTCTAAAGGCAGGAAATTGAGAATGTGGAACCGAACACCTCAATCCGAAGAGACGAGATCTCGTAAATATTGGAAAATTGGAAATCAGTTAGCTTTAGGTTCCAACGACTTAAAAGAATATTTCGTACCAGATAACAAAAAAGTAAATGCACTGCAGATTTGTTTTATTTCCATTTATTTTTGAAAGCTTGAATTAAAAATCTAACGAATCGATAAGACATATAATTAACAAATAAATAACAATAAATACATAATAACAATAAATACATATTAACAGTAAATAACAATAAATATATAATAACAATAAATACATATTAACAATAAATAACAATAAATACATAATAACAATAAATACATATTAACAATAAATAACTACAATTTAAATTATTTTCAAAATTACAAAACAATTCCTCTATGAGGAAACAAAAATCAGAATTTCACTATTTGGTTTAATCACTTAAATACGTTTTAAAAATAAATCTTACTTAATATTCGTACAGTTACAAACATTATTCCAATAAACCATATCTGATAAATTATTCTCCAATAAGACAATTGATAAATTACAAAATTTCTAAATTGAATAAATTAAAAGAATAGATAAAAACTATTATTTTGAAATGAGGTGTAAATATTTTTTACATACTTTATGTAGAGTTGCATCGAAAGAAAGGAGACTTGAAACCATTATTGAAGAGAGTAAAATAGAAGTGTAAAGAAATAGAGGGCTTACTAGTATTGTCGGGAGAATAAACGCCCTCAGATTTATACCACGCTTCTATTGAGACAAGAACGTTTATATTCGAAGAATAGAAGTGCACATTGAATTTGATCATGAATCGCACTTTTCCAGCTGAACGTGCGCACAACTCTTACTCTCTTTTCGCCTCATTCTACATCCATTCTTTCCTAGAATGATATTGTCGGAAGGAACAGGAGAAATTTCACCCCAATCGGAATTGGATGTTAACACGCGACCTTATGTAGTTCGAGATTTGCAAAAGGGCTAAAGTTAATCGACTGAGCGACACTGATTTCACAGTCTTTAATTTATTTTTATTCCCTCTTATTTCATTTTTCTTTTTTTAATGTTTCTTATCTAATGGCATTTTTCTTTGTGAATTTTGTTTTCAACATTTTTCATCAACACACATTTTTCTATATTTTTAAATGTTTTCTTTGCTAATTTCTGGTTATTTTATATCTTTTGTTGTAATCTTTTCCATTCTATTTGCTAGTTTTTTGTTAATTGACATTTTTTGTAATTTTCTTTTCCATTTCGCTTTGCCACTTGTTTCAATAAGCTTTGCTATTATTTTCTTCTCCCTTTCAATTTGTTATTTTTTAATTATACCCCTTTGTTTCATATTCTTTTTAGTTTCTACTTATTTTTGCTACCAATTTTTTTTCACTTCCCTGTGCATTATTTTATTCTTTTATTTAAATTTCTATTTCCTATAATTTTTATTCTATAATATTTTCGCAATTTTTCTTTGCTATTTCTTTGATTATACTATGCTTTTTTTAGTCTCAAGACTAAAAGTAGTAGTATAATCTTATAGTATCTTATAGTATAATCTCATAGTATAATCTTTTTTTTCTACCTCATCCCTTACTAAAAATTCTTGTTTTTTTGTGTTGCTTTTATTTTACATTGATATATTATTTCTATTTTTTGCTAATTTTTTTTATTTATTACAATTCGCTTTTAATTTTCCATTTCTCTTAGCTTATTTTTTTCTACTATACTTTCCTCTAATTCTTTTTACCTTTTGTTCAATGTTTTTACCTTTCGTTCAATTTTTTTTACTTTTTGTCCAATTTTTTTTTTACTTTTTGTCCAATGTTTTTACCTTTCGTCCAATTTTTTTTACTTTTTGTCCAATTTTCTCTACTTTTTGTCGAATTTTGTCTACCTTTTGTCCAAGTTTGTCTCAAACTTTCTTTTCAGAAAAGTATTGTTTAGTTCGTTCATGAAAAAGAGGAAATGAAATTCAAAAATAAACAAAATATCTATCAAATTAAAACTAAGTTAAAAATTATTGAGAAATCATTAATTCTGCTTCAATCAGAATTAAATGTTTTTTATCTTCCTTTGTTTGGAATTCCAATTTAGTCTCTAGTATTTACTTTAAAAGACGTGGAATTATCCAGTGGACGCAGGGATAAAAAAAATTTGCAAACTCTGATAGAAGGATCTCAGTCGAGGAAATGGCAGTCACGATAGCAAATTGGATGAACTGATTGTCTGAAAAATAGAAGTAGAGAAGGGAAAGCTTGTCTAGAATAATATTACGAATATGCAATTTCTTCATCATACAACTACTTACGAGGCGAAACTTTTTTTAATCAAAAATTAATTAATTTACATTTTTTAATTTCTGTTTCGATTTTTTATGTTTACTAGTTTAGTTTCGCATTTTAGTTTCGTATTTTAGTTTCCTGCTTTAGTCACATTTTACACATAGATTTAAACGGATTAAAATCTTTAAAGTTCAAGATTTCAGTTATCAAAAATTATTTTTTGAGCATAGGTAAAGCAGGGTTTTTACAAATTTTTCTTCACAACATTCCATAAGGTTTCCATGATTTCCATAAGAAAAATAGACAAATTTCCATGATGTTTTTTTAATATATTTTTAATTATTAAATTCATTTTAATATTTTATAAGAATTTAAATTATTCAAGATCATTATTTTCAATTTTTAACAATTTTAAGTAATTTAAAGTGTTTTTAAATTTAAGTGTTTTTTAAATATTTTCAAGTATTTTGTAATATTTTAAAGTATTTTAAAATATTTTCAAGTATTTTGTAATATCTAGAAGTACTTTAAAATATTATAAATATTTTCAAGTACTCTGTTTAAATACTTTTAAAATATTTAATGAAACTAATATTTTAAAATGTGTTTATAATTTATTTAATACTTAATGATAATATTTTTAATTACTTTGAAATATTTTTAAGTCTTTTAAAGTATTTTAAAGTGATTTTAAGTATATTACAATATTTTGAAATATTTTAGTGACTTTAAATATTTTTGAATTAAATACTTTGAAATATTTTTACGTGATTTAAAGTATTTCGAAGGATTTAAAAAAATTTGTAAGCATTGAGAATTATTTGAAAACATTTTAAAGCAATTTAAGTAATCTGAAATATTTTAAAGTAATTTTAAGTATTTCGAAATATGTATTGTGAAATATTTTGAAGTACTCTGAAATATTTTAAATACTTTTGAAATATATTAGAAAACTAATACTTTAAATTCTTATTTTATACTTTATTTAATACTTGAAATAATACTATTTTTAAATACTTGGAACTATTTGAAAGTATTTTTAAATATTTTGAAGTATTTGGACGTAGTCTGAAGTATTTTTTAGTATTATTGAATATTTTGAAGTATTTTGAAGTATTTTGAAGTATTTTAAAGTAGTTTTAAGTAGTTTTAAGTAGTTTTTAATATTTCAAAGTACATATTTGTAATTATTTTGAAGTACTCTGAAATATTTTAAAAAACTAATACTTTATAATCTTTTTAGACTTTTTTCATAATACTTAGAATGCTTATGTTTTTAAATACTTTTAACTATTTTAAAGTATCTTTAAATATTTTGAAGTCTTTTAATGTAATATAAAGAATTTTGAAGTATTTTAAGGTAATTTTAAGTATGTTTAAATATTTTCAAGTATTTTGAAGTGTTCTTCAGTGTTTTGAAATATTTTGAAGTAGTTTGCAGTATTTTGAAATATTTTCAAGACATTTTAAGTATTTTTGAATATTTTGGAGTTGTTTAAAGTAGTCTGAAGTATTTTAAAGTAGTTTTAAGTAATTTGAAATATTTTAATCAAATTTTAAGTATTTTGAAATATTTGAAAGTATTATGAAGTTTTCTTCTGTAAAAAAAGTATTATAAAATATTTTATTTAAAAGTATTATAAAATATTTGGTAAAACTCAATAAACATGATAAAGTAAAGAAATTAAATAAAAAAATTAATTTCCATAATATAAATGGAAATTCCATGAAATTTCCTTGATTCCATGAGGAATAATGAAATTCCTTAAGAATTCCAGGTTTTCCAGAGTTGTAGAAACCCTGTTTTTATATTGTAATTAAATTAAAATGTAGAAACCCTGTTTTTACATTGTAATTAAATTAAAATTTAAAATAGGATGTTGCATTCTTCAGAACCTCCCTTCTTCTAGAGTGCAACGTTATCCATGGATGACCCCTATTAGTAATTATTATCAATTATAATAATTTACATCAGATTAAGAGGGATTTATTTAAGTTATTTATTTAGATGTAGGTATGTAGTTCATTTATTTAGGTAGTTCATTTAAGTATGTAGGTTTTTCAATGTTGGAACTTTTCATTTATTTTAGATTTAATCAACACCGCAACCTTAGCGAAGTGTAAAAAAGGAGTTTATATAATCAATGCAGCAAGAGGAGGAATAATTAATGAGGAAGATTTATTAAATTCGATAAAAAGTGGCCATTGCGGTGGAGCTGGTCTCGATGTTTATATGGAAGAGCCACCGAAAAACCCCATCACTCTGGAGCTCATCAAACATCCGAAAGTAGTGGCCACTCCTCATTTAGGTAATTAGTAATTTATAATAATTTAGGTTTTTATAATTTTTCAATAATTACAATTATTTTTGCAATATTATTCAAACTGGAATATTAAACATGTTTTGTACTATTGGAATCTCTGCTAGTACGATGTGCCGTCTGGTAACATCTGGTAAGTAGGCCTACTGGTAAGATTTTTTATGACAGACAGAAGGTTAATTTTAAACCTGGCGGACGGGAAATTAACTACTTCTAGAAGGTCATTTAGAAGCTTAAGCCATTCCCCCAGCGGAGATTCCAATGCAAAAACTTTTGGAAATTATAAATAAACCTTATACATAATTGCATGATTACATCTAGAAAATGTATGCGCTTTAAAAAAATAATTTGGCTTTTAAGTTTCATGAAATTCGTGGTTGCAATAAAATGATAATAATGGATGCAAATAATAGATCATTTTAATTATTTCTTGACTACAATTAATTAATATTGCATTTAATTGATAACTTCAAGACGAGCGCATATCGAGTTATTGCATCTGTCTCCTCAATTAATGATTGCAAATAATTGTAATTAATTAATATAATAATTTAATATTAATACAATAATTTAATATTAATACAATATTTTTCGTATTTAATTAATACAGGTGCGAGCACAGCCGAAGCACAACAAAGAGTCGCCCTAGAGGTAGCGGAGCAATTTTTGGCACTGTCAGGAAAATCCACAGAATACAGTGTCACCGGTATCGTAAATCCCCAAGTTCAAAAATCGGCCTAATTTTTCAATTCGTCTAGAAACGTCCTAGTTTTTCTAATTACAAAACAAGATTTTCCATATCTTTTTAAAAAACCCGTTGCTCTACGACATGCCCCTTTGTGTACTATCTGGATAAATAAAACTATTCAAAAACTTTTTTAATAAAACAATGTGAATTTATTAAAAACCGAAGTAAGCGAGTCACTTTTCCTTTTTTTGCATAAACTTGATAAGATCAATGAGACGCATAGAGTAGCCGTACTCGTTATCGTACCAAGAGACGAGTTTAACGAATTGATCATTCAAAGAGAGGCTGGCCTTAGCGTCGAAGACGCTCGAAAATGAGCTGGTCATGAAATCAGAAGACACGAGATCTTCTTCCGTGTAACCCAAAATCCCTTTTAGAGGACTTCCTTCACATGAAGCTGCTTCCTTTATTTTATCCTTGATGGCTTGAAAACTTGTTGCCTTACCAAGTCGAACCGTCAGATCGACGACTGAAACATTCGCAACTGGGACTCGAAAAGCTATTCCTGTCAATTTTCCCTCCAGGGGAGGAATCACCTTCCCCACAGCTTTGGCCGCTCCGGTTGAAGCTGGAATAATGTTCTGGAAAGCTCCACGACCTGATCGCCAGTTCTGAAATCGTTGCTAGCTTTTGATCTTGGAAAATTTTTCAAAGATCAAAACACATTTTTAATACACTCTCATTACTGATGAGAATGTAAAAAGTTAGAAGAGAATTGAGTGTCCTGATCAAATAACTCGACGCGCACAGGAAATCAGGTGCGGTGATTGAAGGGGACCTCAGTCAGTTGGTCGAATTATTTGAACAGGATATACTTAATTTGGAATGGAGAAATTAGAGGAATAGAGATGATAGGAATAGAGATGATAGGAATAGAGACTCTTCTGGCAGAAGGGTTGTAAAAGAAAATTGAATAGTTGTTTTAGGAGGTGGGTAAAGAAATACTTTTTCAGATAGCACGTCAACGGTCTTTTGGGTTGAAGTGACAGCGTGAACAGTGGTCATGAGACCTTCGACGATTTCAAAATTGTCATTGATGACTTTGGCAAGAGGAGCTAGACAGTTGGTTGTACAGGAAGCATTGGAAACGATTTTTGCAGATGGGTTGTAAGTGTCCAGGTTGACACCTACAACGAACATGGGTGCGTCCTTTGATGGTGCGGAGATGATGACCTTCTTGGCTCCTCCTTCTAAATGTCCCTGCATTCGACAAAAATACAATTTCTGAATGAAAAACAATTTTGGGGAAGAATAAATTAATTAATTTAGGTAATATTCAATTAATGTAGGTACACCCAACCGCATATATGCTGTCCTTCCGGTTTGCAGACCTTTACGAATAGTCGTTATTCTTCTATTTTAATTTTATTGGTCTATGACATATGATGCAGGAATAGTCGTTATTCTTCTATTTTAATTTTATTAGTTCGTGACATATTTCTGCATCATATGTCATAGACCAATAAAATTAAAATAGAAGAATAACGACTATTCCTAAAGGTCTGCAAACCGGAAGGACAGCATATATGCGGTTGGGTGTAATAGTCAATTAATGTAGATAATAGTCAATTAACTAATGTAGTTAATAAGCAATTATACTTAATTTAGTCAATAGGTAATTATACTTAATTTAATTAATAGTTAATTGATTAATTTTGTTAAGATAGTGCTGTATCTAACCGAAGCTTTTTCGATATCAGTGAAGACACCAGTGGATTCTACAATATATTCAGCACCAGCGGAGCTCCAGGGGATTTTTTTAGGGTCCGGCTCTTTAAAGATTTGAATTTTGTTGCAATTGACTATTAAGCAACTATTTTCTGTTTTAACATCTCCTTTGAATCTGTTGTGAGATGAATCATATTTGAACATGTGTGCCATGTGTTCTACACTGGAAAAGGGTTCATTGATCGCAACTATCTAGAAATTGTATAAATATTAATTCTTTATATAATTAGTTTTTTCAAACTTACCTATCTATCTTATAATTTACTTATGTTATTATTTATTTATTTATTTTTTTGCTTAGGGGATGTTTGGAAAAATCTGCATACAGATCCCTAGGGGCCGAATCCAAGGGTATGTGGGGTTGGTAAAACAAAAATATAAACAAAAATAAACCGGCGATTTATACTTATAAATTTATTATTTATTTATATTTATAAATTCATTATTTATTTATCAATTTATTTATATTTATAAATTCATTATTTATTTATTAGGGGTCGTTCACAAACTAAGTAGCCCATTTTTTGGAAAATTTGACCCTCCCCTCCCCCCATGTACACACTGTTCCATAAATTAGCGCCATTTTTTCCTCTTAGCGTAGCAAATGTCTTGACCCCCCCCCCTTCCCCCTTGGCGAGCTACGTAGTTTGTGATGACCCCTTAATTTATTTATATTTATAAATTAATTACTTATTTATTAATTTATTATTTATTTACTTTCAGATTTTTATAATTGATTGGATTGGTATTTTGCAATTTAAAATGCCGTGAACCTTTTTTTTCTAATTCTGAAAATAGGTTATTTGTATTTGGTGTCAAAGAGCATTTTTACCTTAATATTTTGTTCAATGGAAGCTCTCAAAACCATTCGACTGATGCGGCCAAAGCCATTAATTCCGATATTGCACATATTCAATTCTTTTTAACAATTTTTATCAAAACGGAAAATTCTAAATAAGGGCAAAATTTTTAACCAATGATTCGTTAACCATCATCATGATGCATCATGGCAAATTATATATATTATGTGAAAAAAATTTTTTCTATTTGTGAAGTTGGCAGTTATTGTTTTAAACGAAATTTTTGGAACAAAATTATTAATGTAGATACACTAACGGTACTACATAATCACAGGCAATTTGTTCCAATTTATATTTCATTTAAATAACATTGTAAATTAATTTAGAAACAAAACCTCTTAAAATATTAAGTAAAATTAAAAAATAAACAATGTCCAGTTTTTGAGGTCTTTGATTACAAAACCTTGTAGAAACTGTAATTTTTAAAATGTTTTACAAAAATTTGAGCCTAACTTGAATTAATTTCTGTTAAAAAATATTGAAAAATTTGTTAAAAATGATAGTGATTCCACCAATATTTCTCTGCAAATAAGTATTGCTGGACCAACATTTTACAGATCTGAATCATTTGAAATACAAAAACAGATTTAAGAGTAGTTTAACGAGTAGGTAGTACCACGACAATTAGTTGAAATAGAAACGATGGTTTCTGAAAAAAAAAATTTTAAAATTGTTTGACCAATTGTTTAAAAAAAAATTTGATAATTTCTTAATCAGGGTTTCTACAAATTTTTCTTCACAAAATTCCATGAATGGAAATGATGGAAACATGATTTCCTTGAAAAAAGTAGAACAATTTTGATATTTTTTAATATATTTTTTAAATGGAAAATGAATTTTTCAATATTTTGTAAGAATTTAATATGTACTTACTTTTGAAATAATGAAAGTTTCTTAAAAATAATTTCCTATAGAATTTAAATCACTCAAGATCATTATTCTTAATTATAAAACAATTTTAAGAATTTTAAAATATTTTCAAGAACTTTTAAATATTTTGAAGAAATTAAAAATATTTTGAAGTATTTTAAAGTAGTCTGAAGTATTATTATACTTTTAAAATATTTTAAAATCTCTTTATAATTTATTTTAAACTCAATACATACTAATATTTTTAAATACTTTGAAACAGTTTGAAGTCTTTTAAAGTATTTTTAAATAATTTTAAGTAGGTACATTTCAATATTTTGAAGAATTTTTAATTATTTTCAAGTATTTTGAAGTATAGTCTAAAGTATTATATAGAGCAATTCCACGTGAACTGATCTAAAGAATTTTCAATGATCTCACCGATTCTAATGAAACTTTCTTAATTTGAACCGCCTGCGATCAAAAGGGGTTACGCGTCACTTTCGTTGGCCCCTGGATCAGCCGGAGATTCGCTGTACGCGGGGCCAACGAAATTCACGGTTGTCTCAAATATATAGAATCAATAGCTGAAAACTTTTTTTTCGTTAATTACTTTTTTTTAAAAAAAACGCTCAATTGAAAATTTTTTGCATTTTTTAGATAAAACCTCGTAACTTTGGTCCAAATGGAGCAATTTAAATCGATTTTTTTTAAAATTACTCAGAATATGATACAGTTTTACAAAAAAAAAAAAAATATGAAAAAAAATTATTTTATCCATTAAAAAATTTTGAAAAAAAATTTTTATACCTAATTTTTGAAAAAAATACACCTTAGATTTTTTTCATTTTTTTTACATAACTAGCTTATAATGTTACAAAAAAGTCCTGTAAGTTTCATGATGGGACAACAATAACTTTCTAAGCAAAAAATAAAAGTGTCCATCGCGGCAAGGTTCCGGCAGTAAGCGAGCGCCACCGTCTATAATCGACACACCTGATAGTAAATAAAGGTAAAAGTATACTAAACATCACAAGTTTTTTGTGTATGCTTATTCTTTTTAATTAAATCTTGTTTCATTATTGTATCGATTTCTTGACGCTAAAGTTTTTAAATATAACACTTTTACAATATTTAAAAAAATTAAAATTTAAAAATCTGTCTAGGTATACTTTATTTAATACTTAAAATACTAATATTTTTAAATATTTTGAAATATGTTGAAGTATTGTGTAGTATTTGAAAATAGTTTAAAGTAATTTTATGTATTTTAAATATTTTAAAGAATTTTTAAATATTAAAGTATTTTTAAGTATTTTAAAATATTTTAAAGGAATTTTAAGTAATTTTAAATATTTTGAATTTTTTTCTGTAAAAAGAAGCATATCTTCTAAAATTTTGGTAAAACTTAATAAACTTAATAAAGTAAAGAAATTAAATAAAAAAAATTAATTTCCATGATATAAATGAAAATCCCATGAGATTTGCATAAATTCGTGAGGAATCATGAAATACCCCAGGTTTCCCTGAGTTGTAGAAACCCACGTCACTGAAGTTTGCAACGTTTTTTTTCGTTTACGAAATATAAAGAAACAAATTTTTATTATCTTCAAATTTTGAAAATATTTATTTACAATTTATAAAGATTCTTTTTCACTTATCTTTTTAAAAAGTTGATAAGTAAATACGAAAAAAATTAGTAAATGAGCAAAAATTTGCTTTCAGTTTTTCGTAAACGAAAAGAAACGTCGTAAACGAAAAGAAACGTCGTAAACGAAAAGAAACGTCGTAAAGGAAAAGAAACGTTGCAAACTTCAATATCATAGAAACCCTGTTAATGAATTAAGAAACCTTACATAAGTAAGACATTGTCGCATCAACCAAAGCAACAATATCAATTACGTACATATTTTTTTCGTTCCAGGGCAAAATTAAAAAGATGTTCATCTCTCAAAACGAAAAGTTTGATTTTCATTAAAAAAACAAACAATAGTTTTATATAGTTAAGATGATCTCAAACAATGAACATTATTCCTAAAATTCCAAATGCTTTTATCATATTCTATAAAAATTATATAATAAATCATCAAGTAGTATTAAAGTAAAAATTCCTAGATGTCCAAAAAATCAATTTAGGTATTGATAAATAATTTGTCCATAGGAATAAAGTTTTTTTTATAAAAAAAAGTTTCAATGAAGAACTAGACTCTTGAATTGAATTGTAATGTATTGAAAAATGTTACAAAAATTACATACAATCGGTTCAGTAATTTTTGTATGTAACCGTGATCACCGCTTTCAAACGAGATAAGTTTTAAAAAGATAAGATAAAGATGCTTTTGAAGTTTCAATGTACTTTTACACTACGATTTATCTAGTTTGGCCTTGGCAGTTAAGCCAGAACTTTAAATGTATTCAAAGAAGTCTCATATTTTCTCCTGAGTTGCTTGAAAATCATGAAAAGGTATAAAAGGTCTTTACGGTCGCCAGATGTGTTGTTACCTGGCTTTTGAGCGACCAGACCTGCTTCCTTTTAGGCTTTTTCAATTGTCACTAAAGCAACTTAAATTTTTTTATTCAAACAGATGCATTTTAAGATTAATAACATTTAGTAAGTTTAATTAAAGATTTGTCAAATCTATCAAGATTTATCAAATCTACCAAGATTCATTTAAAAATTCATTAAACACGATTTCTTTAATAGTTTAAAAAGTTCCACAAGGTAATCAGTTTCTAAATTATTTTTGACACCACTTGAATTGAAGGGTAAAAAAATAAGTCAGCTTGACGTTAAAATAACGTTTATTAAAGTCAACGACCGGATGAAAAAGAATCTTAATGACATAGCGAACTGTAAACTCGATGTAATACAACTTATAATTTACAATACACTGCGAAATGAAATACAGCTTCACAATGACAAAGATACACTTACTCGAAGTCACAAAATGACAAATCAAACAAATAAAATTTAAAATTACAATTTCCAAGAAAATGTCAATCTAACCGGCAGAAGAGCAAATTTCTAGTTATTATTAATTTCTTATTGTAACAGGGACACAAGTGCAAAAGTGTCCACATTCACTCTTTTCTTCATTTTGAACCTCTACTATTTTATTGTGACCAGAATTTGTAAACCGTCCTTGCAGCCGTTGGCTAAAAACGACGACCATTTCGCTGCCGGATGAACGAAGTTAACGAGGAGTCATTCAAACTCTAATTTCTCAGAATTACTGATCTTTGGTTTGCATGAATTTGATAAGATCAATAACACGGCTAGAGTAGCCAAACTCGTTATCGTACCACGAGATGAGTTTTACAAATTGATCGTTCAAAGGAATTCCAGCCTTGGCGTCAAAGATGCTCGAGTGGTTATCACCAATGAAATCGGAGGAGACCACTTCGTCTTCGGTGTATCCCAAAATTCCGTGGAGAGGTCCACCCTCAGCAGCGGCTTCCTTTACCTTAGCCTTGATTTGATCATAAGTTGCTGGCTTGCCAAGACGGACCGTCAGATCAACAACTGAGACATTAGCAACTGGGACTCGGAAAGCCATTCCAGTTAATTTTCCATTCAAGGATGGAATTACTTTTCCTACAGCTTTGGCTGCTCCCGTTGCTGCTGGAATGATGTTTTGGGCGGCACCACGTCCATCTCTCCACAACTGCAAATTACAGAAAAATGCCGAGGTTTAATATCCAACGAAACAATAAATAATTCATATATGTGTACGTCCGCATGAAAAAGGTGTACTTTTTCACTATTGGGATTATTCATAATACCATATTTTTGATTAAATTTTGAACATGAAGTCTTCATGTAGATGAAAAATTCACGAACTTAGTAAGAATCAAAAAATTGAAAAGTTTAAACTTTTTATGAAAAATGAGATTTATGCAATCCTTTTGAATTCCATTTCTATCCAATTCCATCGTATTCATTGATAGATTTGAATTTTGTATTGGAAAAGAAATCCAATCTACTTCGTTTTAATACTTCTTTAATTTTTTAGTATTATAAAATTCAAAAGGATACAATAGAAACAATTCTTTTGAATTCCAAAAATAAACAATAACAAACAAAAATAAAACAATATTATTGAATTAAAAAGAATACAATAGGAACAATTCTTTTGAATTCCAAAAACAAACAATAACAAACAAAAATAAAACAATATTATTGAATTAAAAAGAATACAATAGGAACAATTCTTTTGAATTCCAAAAACAAACAATAATAACAAACAAAAATAAAATAATATTATGGAATTAAAAAGAATACAATAGGAAATTCTTTTGAATTCCAAAAACAAACAATAATAACAAACAAAAATAAAACAATATTATGGAATTAAAAAGAATACAATAGCAGGGTGTCTACTAATTTTGCCCATCAAAATTCACGGGTTTTCCCGGTCTCTTTTGAATTTTTTCCCGGTTCATTTTCGATTGTCAAAACTGAATTATTTAAAATATAAACATAAATTTTTATCTACAAAGAAT
>WNHD01003775.1:0-15284 GCA_011057455.1 Ganaspis sp. Gsp50
ATTGGATATTATGTTAGAATTGGATATTATGTTAGAATTGGATATTATGTTAGAATTGGATATTATGTTAGAATTGGATATTATGTTAGAATTGTATATTATGTTAGAATTGGATATTATGTTAAAATTGGATATTACATTAGAATTAAATTGAGATTATATTACAATGGAATTATACAACAATTAGATTATAATTATACAAGAATTAGTTTAGAATTATACGAGAATTAGTTTAGAACTATACAAACAATTAAAGTAGAATTATACAACAATTAGATTATAATTATACACTGAAAAAAAAATTTATTTGATTCAAATAACCATTTACTTGTATATTATCAAATAAATATTTATTTGAACCAAGTAATTATTATTTGAACCAAGTAATTATTATTTGAACCAAATAAATGGCACTTGCATCAA
This sequence comes from Ganaspis sp. Gsp50, assembly GCA_011057455.1. Lineage (NCBI taxonomy): Eukaryota > Metazoa > Arthropoda > Insecta > Hymenoptera > Figitidae > Ganaspis > Ganaspis sp. Gsp50. Next base: position 424 of record WNHD01003775.1, read on the forward strand.
TTATTTCTGTATTTGAATCAAATATTGTTTATTAGACTTAAATAATAATTACTTGGTTCAAATAAATATTTATTTGATAATAGACAAGTAAATGGTTCTTTGAATCAAATAATTTTTTTTTTCAGTGTACAAGAATTAGTTTAGAATTATACGAGAATTAGTTTAGAACTATACAAACAATTAAAGTAGAATTATACAACAATTAAAGTAGAATTATACAACAATTAGTTTAGAATTATACAACAATTAGAGTAGAATTAGAATATTACAGTAGAACCTTTCTTATCGGACCTTTATTTTTCTCATTAGAAAATACGTATTTTTTAAAGAAACGTAATTTTTAAATAGAATATTAATTTTGTGTTGGCTGTAAAGCAGGGTTTCCACAACTCAGAAAAGCATGGAAAACCTGAAATTCTCAGGGAATTTCATTATTCTTCATGGAATCATAGAAATCTTATGAAATTTTTATTTATACCAAGGAAATTTATTTTTTAATTTAATTTCTTTACTTTAGGCTGTTTATTAAACTTTACCAAAATGTCATACTTTTCTTACAGAAAGAAATTTGAAAATATTTGAAAATATTTTGACATACTTAAAATTTCTTGTAATATATTTGCCAGTACTTCCCAATAGTTCAAAATATTTATAAGCACTTCAAAATACTTCAAAATATTTAAATATTGATTTATTGATAATAAATATAATTATAAAATTACCTTAAAAAATTTAAAATACTTACAAGTCCTTAATATTACTTTAAAAAAGTTTAAAATTTTTTTAAAAATTTAAAGATACTTCAAAATAGTCGAAAATATTTAAAAATATTATTTTAAACATTTAGTAAAAATATAAAAGATTTTATAATATTAGTTTTTTAAAATTCTTTAAAGAGTATTATTATACTTCTGACTACTTCAGAGTACCTCAAAATATTTTAAAATACTTCAAAATACTGCAAAATATTTAAATATACTAATAAAATTACTTTAAAATACTTTAAAATACTTCAAAATTCTTTATATTACTTTAAAATACTCTAAAATACTTCAAAATCCTTTATATTATTTTAAAATACTTTAAAAGACTATAAATCATTCAAAGATACTTCAAAATATTTGAAAGTATTAGTATTTTAAATATTTAGTAAAAATATAAAAAGATTTTATAATAATTGTTTCTTTAAATATTTTAAAAGTATTATTATACTTCAAAATATTTAAAAATGCTTCAAGATATTTAAAAATGCTTCAAAATATTTGAAAGCACTTAAAAGTATTTAAAAGCAGTTTAAAATATTTAAAAGCACTTAAAAATACTTCAATATATATATATAAATATACTTAAAATTACTTTAAAATACTTTAAAAAATTTAAAGATACTTCGAAATATTTGAAAGTATTAGTATTTTAAATATTTAGTAAAAATATAAAAAGATTTTATAATTGTATCTTTAAATATTTTAAAAGTATTACTAGACTTCAAAATATTTAAAAATGCTTCAAAATATTTAAAAGCACTTAAAAATATTTAAAAGGACTTAAAAATACTTCAATATATATATATATATAAATATACTTAAAATTACTTTAAAATACTTTAAAAAATTTAAAGATACTTCAAAATAGTCGAAAATATTTGAAAAATATTATTATTTTAAACATTTAGTAAAAATGTGAAAAGATTTTATTTATTTTTTTGAAGCGTTAAATTTTTAAAGTTTCTTAAAATTTTTTAAATAGTATTACTATATTGCAGACCACTTGAGACTACTTCAAAATATTTAAAAATATTTAAAAATACTGCAAAATATTGCAAAATATTTAAATATACTTATAAAATTACTTTAAAATACTTCTAAATACTTCCAAATCCTTTAAATTACTTTAAAATACTTTAAAAGACTATAAATCATTTAAAGATACTTGAAAATATTTGAAAATATTAGTATTTTAAATATTTAGTAAAAGTATAAAAAGATTTTATAATAATAGTTTCTTTAAATATTTTAAAAGTATTACTATACTTCAAAATATTTAAAGATACTTCAAAATAGTTCAAAATATTTGAAAATATTAGTATATTAAACATTTAGTAAAAATATAAAGAGATTTTTTAATATTAGTTTTTTTAAATATTTAAAAAGTATTACTATACTTCAAAATGCAGAACTTCCTCTATGAGGAAGCAATATTTAAAAATGCTTCAAAATATTTAAAAATACTTCAAATTATTTAAAAATACTTCAATATATTTAAATTGTACATAAAATTATTTTCAAATACTTTCAAATGCTTCAAAACATTCAATGATACTTTAAAATAATTCACAATATTTGAAAATATTAGTATTTTAAGTGTTAAGTAAATATAAAAAGATTTTATAATATCAGTTTTTTTAAATATTTTAAAAGCTCCTGACTTTTTATATGCTTTAGACTACTTCAGAATACTACAAAATATTTAAGAACTTAAAATTACAAAAATACAAAATATTTAAAATGATTTTAAAATTGAAAAAAAAAATTGAAAAAAAATTGAAAAAAAAATATTAAAAATTGAAAATAATGATCTTAAGTAATTTAGATTCTATAGAATATTCTTTTTATAATTGGCCTAAGAGCATTAAAAAACTTTCATTATTTCAGAAGTAATTTAAATTCTTACAAAATATTGTAAAATTCATTTTTTGAACACACACACACCTATATTAAAAAATATCGGACATTTTTCTATTTTTCTCATGGAAATTATGAAAAACTCATGGAATTTTGTGAAGAAAAGTTGGTAGAAATCCTGTAATGTAAATTTAAATTCAAAACTATTAACAAATTACGATTAGTTTGTGGCCGGGGTATGATCAATTCAATCAAATTATGATTACGAATATGTACCTCAATTACAATTTCAAAAAATCTAAAGAAAACGTAAGGTTTGTTTAGAAGCCATACACTTTTTCTACGAGAAACTGGTGCCTTAAATAAGAGATTGATTGTTTATCGTATTAAACCTTTGTGTTAATTTCCAAAATTAATTTCCATTAATTATTTTATTTTCCCATTAATAATTATTTTCCTTACCAGTAAAGATAATAAATTGAATCTTAATTTAATGTAACGATAATAAACTAAAGACGAGATTGTCAAAATATCTATTGCGTTGAAAGCCTCCGTAATTGCATCCGAATTCAAAACAATAATTTATCGGTTTGTGTGTTTCAGGTCGACCGAGCAGGATTCCCTTGTGGATGCTCTCGAGACGGTTGTGCAAACAGCTCTGGTAGAATCGAATTTAACCCAGTACGCGTGAGAACGCACTTCATTCACACTTTAATGCGTTTAGAGTTGGAGAAAAAGCAACGTGACGAGGAACACACTGAGCAGGACATGGTAGAGAATCACTCTGATCAAGGACCACTTCGAGATACCTCTTTAGGATCAGTGATGGATAATTCAGCGGACAGTTGCATTAATGGAGGTGGATTCACAACTTTGCATTACGAGAGTCACGACAGTGTTGTTTCCTCGTGTCAGGACATAACAGGTGTAAGAGAGGATAGCTTGGACTTGTATGCAATTAGAGATGATTGTTATGCCAGCGAAGAGACGGTAGATTCTTCGCATAATTCACAACGGAAACTACACCCCGAATTTCATCAGACTTTCCAAACGTTCCCAGGTCACCCGAATTTCCCGGTTGCCTTCCAGCAAAATACTTATGCAGATTATCAAACTTATCAGAATCTTCCGTCAACATCTAGAGCACCTTTCCAGCCACAATTTCCACCCAATTCCGGCTTCCCACATTATCCTGCATATGCTAATGATGGTTCCATGCAACAAAATTGCCAAACGCATCCAGCACAACATGCGACTGGTTACGAAACACCTTTCGCTCAAGATGAAGCCACCGGCTCTCAGTACACGAATTTAAATTCCGTTCAGCCTATGAATGCCGTTGTTCAACAGATGGGCAAGCTTGAGCCTTTTTCCGAATTATTGTCTGGCAGGTACTCTTATTACGGGGAATTGGAACCCCAGAATCATGGCAACTATCATCCAAATGGGACTAAACTCGAGACTGACAAGATTGAAACGAATGAGCAGCACTCGGAAAATTCAGAAGAATGCGATGAGAATTTTGGCGAGATTATTAAGAAATCTATGGTTGAGACTGTGTCTGCTTAAATAATCATTGATTGATAATAATCATTGATTCTTTACAATAATTCAAACATGAAAAGTATATATTTTTGGATCGACTGATGAAAGCCGGTCTTTGTTACCACAATACTTCTTGACTAATATTCAGAAGTACTTGGTAAATGTGTTATCGAGGAAAAATTCATTAAACAGAAAAAAGAAAGAAAAGAAGATAAAGATAGAAAAGAAATAAAAGAACGAAAAGAACGAAAAGAACGAAAAGAACGAAAAGAACGAAAAGAAGGAAAGGAACGAAAAGATAGAAAAGAACGAAAGGAAAGAAGAAAAGAAAGAAAGAAAAGAGAGAAAGAAAGGAAAGAAAAGAAAGAAAAGAGAGAAAAAAAAGAAAGAAAAGAACGAAAAGAACGAAAAGAAAGGAAAGAAAAGAAAGAAAAGAACGAAAAGAAAGAAAGAAAAGAAAGAAAAGAACGAAAAGAAAGAAAAAAAGAAAAGAAAGAAAGGAAAGAAAGAAAAGAAAAGAAAGTAAAGAAAGAAAGAAAATATAGAAAAGATAGAAAAGAAAGAAACAAATTCTTGATACAAAAAAGTAAACGCAATGTTGATATTACAATTTTGATGCACTCGTTGGTTCTGAATTTTGAGCATCAATTTTCGACAGAGGAGAATTTTACAAAAATGTCGATAGGATAGTATGAATTTAAGACTTTGAGGAGCTGCAATTTTTGACGACACTATAATGTTGATTATATAAGGAGAATTAAAGGAGTTGAGTCAATGAGGTTGTGACCAAAAAATAACATGGGATCAGCTTAGAATGCAGTTTGTCGTAATAACTTTAATATTTATAGTAGATCATCAAATTGCATACATTGTTCAAATCGTCGCTACAGATTTAAGACGATTTCTTCAGTTGTACAAGTTGACACATTGACGTCTAGGCGATGCCATTAAATGAGAATATATACACATTTATTAACGATATTCTTGCAATTTTAATGCATATTATTGTGCATTTTTGAATGAAACTGGACAAGATGCGATTGTTAGCGCGTTGTGGATTGCGAAATTTTTATACAAGACAAAAATATGAAGAATGTAAAGTTTTCTTTTGCTTACTTTCAACATTTTTATTATTTTGTTGAGAACAAGGGCTTTTTTAAGCCTGTTAACAATTTTCGATGATTATAAATGACTTTTTTTTAAAAATTTTTCTTGCCTCTTTTTTTATTTGTTGACAATTGACAATTGACAATATTTGTTTAAAATTGTCAATATTTAGAATTGTCAATATTTAGAATTGTCAATATTTAGAATTGTCATTGTTCATAATTGTCAATATTTAGAATTGCCAATGTTTACAATTGTCAATGTTTACGATTGTTTATATACGTTTACAATTGTCTGTATTTTTTTGCGTATTTCGTTTATGACTATAGATTAAAAAAATCTTTTTGTGTTTTACACTCGGATGAATTGTGTACTATAAATTATTTGTTTCGTTTTATTTATGATAACTGGAAAAGAAAATTAAAAATAACGGTAAAAATTAGGAAATTAAAACTGATTTATGAATAAAATGTGTGGAAATAGCGACTGGTGAGCCTGATTGGTGGTGGTTGGTTGCCTTGTATTGTTTTCTAAATGCAATCCTCGTTCCTTCCGTGCGTTTTCATGCAGATCTTTTTAGTATCATGGGACGTCGATCGCTAAATCCACAATTAATCGAAGCACTAAGCGTAAGAAATTAATTATATGATAGTATTAAATTTATACATATATTATATAAAAATAAACGGACGTGTCAGCTCCGGAGCATTTCTGCAGGTACTTTGTTATTCATGGTTTTGCGCATTTTTCGCCGCCCGTCTGTTTCTTATATATACAATAATAGTATAAAGCGGACGGGTTGGTCTGTAAAGGTAAACGAAAGATAACCAAGTTTATAGACAAGCCTTTAGTTGGGATCATCGAGGTGGGTCCGTTTATGATGTTACACTTTGCGAAGGAAGCGACACCTCCATACGACGTAAATTATACAAAATATACTACACGTATGTAAGTTACTTTTAGAATATTTGAGTAAAAAAACATACATAGTTTATAGCGTTTTATTAAATGTTGTGAAAAAGTCGTTTGCTGTTGTACTTGACGCCTCATTATCCTTCAATTTAATTTTAAGGCATCGCTTTTTAGAGAGAAGAAAATAGACTTTTAAAAGTTGTTTTTGATTTTAAAATAGCAACTCTTATCATTTTTGTTGATTTTGTTTCTTGATTTTATTGATTTAGTTTTATTTTCAGTTGATTTTGAATTAAATATTGCATATTTTTAAAAACTGGATGGATTTGCATTTCGAAGTATTGAAATAACAGGCGTTGAACGCTGAAAACTAAAGTCGAAAATTGATAATGTTTAAATTAAAAGGGATAAATTTGAATGTTTTTAAAAAATAATTTTGGATGGATAAAATAAAATAAAATAAAATCCTATTTACAAAAATAAATAATCGATGGATTTGTAAAAAACTAACAAAAAAGATGTGATAAATGAGATTTTACTGTAGTTTAAATTTAAATTAAATGTACTTTAAATCTATTAAATGTAAAATTCTGCTGGTTTAATTTATAAAAATTATAATATAGTATTAACATTATTATTATTATTTTATGTTCATAGAAACTAAATTATTATTTGTTTTTAATATAAATGACCCTAACTACAACGAAGCAGAGACCCTTTATTATAATTATTATAATTCTCTCCTTTATAATCATAATATAATTAATATTTAATTATAAATTTAATTAATGTATAATTATACAATATTATTTTAATAAGAAGAAAGTATATTTAAGTCAACGTTATGAAGTTTTTTTATAGGCTAATTTCATTTATTATAACTCATTTTTTTATTTTCTATTTTAATTATTACATTTTTCAAATTTCAATTATTACATTTTTCAAATTTCAATTATTAATTAATTAATTATTAATTATTTCATTAATAAATAAGCAAATTGAATATTTAACATACAAATTTAAAGAATTAACAAAGAAACAAATTAACAATTAAATGAACAAATTAACAAAGAATTAACAAAATATTTCTTGTAGGTTGTATTTAATTCGAAAACGAAAAACTCCGGGGAATCCCGGAATTATACAATATTATTATAATAAGAAACAAGTTTTTGTTTTTGCAATAGTTCTTTTATAGACCAATTTCATTTCTCATTTTAATTATTCCATTTCAATTATTACATTTTTTAAATTTAAATTATTAATTGCTTTTGATTAATAAATAAGCAAATTGAATATTTAACATACTAATTTGTTTATAAAAGAATTAAAAAAATATTTCTTTTATGTTATATTTAATTCGAAAACGAAAAACTCCGGGGAATCCCCTGACAAATTGACAATTGAAAGTGGTTATGAAAACAACTTTTGGAGTATATCCTATTTCTTTATAAAATTTCACTTCCTATAACACAATTAAGAAATAAAATTGTATTTCAAGATTAAATAAACATGCCGATTGCTGAAATTTATTGTAAACAATTTAAAAAACAAACAAAAAATTCAACATATTCAAATTTTGGCGCGAACGCAAAGGCGCGTGAGCGAGATTGAAAAGCAAAATGGCGGCGCACCGGAATATGTCAAATAGCTGTCAAAGTTTCTTCTTGTAAACAAATAACAGTTTTAGTTTTACTTTTTATTTGCCTGCTTGAGCTTGGTCAAGAATTCTCTTGCGAAAGACACTGCTGGCGGTGTCAATGCGAGCAGCATGCAAATTTGAATTGCATCAAGTGACACTGGATTTGGTGGGGAGACCGAAAGGAAGGGAATGGCGTCCAAGTTGAATGCGACTGGAGTTAAGCACAGGTTAGTTGTTTGTAGCGCGTCAACAGGTTGTGAAAAAGTAACGTGAACGATCTCTTAAAGTTAATGGTGTTTTGTTGTTGTGACTGGAATTTATGTAAAGTTAAATTGACGTTAAGGTTAGAAAAGATGTGCACCGTCGACGAGTCTCGACGGCTTCGACGGACGTGTGTTTCGAGTTGGTGTCGTTGACGTTTCTTGTGTCAGTGTCCTCGTCTCTTTCTCTCTTGAATCTCTGCTTATTTCATCTCTCTCTGGAGGAAATATTGAGAGGATTTCTGTCTCTCTCTGAAACGTGCGATGCCATATGACAGGTGTGAGATGCAAGTGAGATGTCTGTTATCATGCTAGAATTTGAGGTGTTTAGAAATTAAATGTTGAGATAAATGAATCGCGTAATGAGGATTATAGAGGATGTGAAGTGTAGGGAAGAGAGAGAAGATTTTCTTCACGTTAGTGGGCTATGAGCGCTGACAATGGGGACGACTCCTTGGTAAATATTCTGCACCTACTTTCATTTTTTCTTGTCGATCTACTTGGAACACCTATGGTTTTTGTAAGTTGTAAATTGACTTTACCAGGCCAGGTGTAATTAGATTTCATTGAAAAGTAAATCATTGGAAAGTTAAATCATTGAGTGGCTGAAAACATCTGTTCGTGGGGTGCTTGAAGGGCTTTCTTTGGTACTTGCTGCTTCCGGTTACCGGTACCTACTTCCTTGATTTTAGAGATTAGCTTCAATTTTTCTTTTATGTAATTTTTTAATTGTAGGGGGTAAATTAATTAAGGTTTAATATGTAGATACTCTTGGTTATGCAAAAACGTTACAAATGCAAAATTTGCAAGTTTTGTTTATTGTATTATGTGTAATAATTATTACCAGTTATTACTAATAATTTTACAAAGAAAAATTCATTTATTTATTTATTTAATTTATTTATTTACTTTATTTATTTATTTTATTTATTTATTTTATTTATTTACTTTATTTTTTTTATTTATTTATTTACTTTATTTATTTATTTTATTTATTTACTTTATTTATTTACTTTATTTATTTTATTTTTTCTTCTTTGAAAATGTAATGCTTTTTAGTTCATTTGTAAGAATACTAAAAACAACTTTTAAGCTTTCTAAATCTTTTTGTTTCCAATTTTGTTTTTTAATCTATGTTAAACTCGAATTTCATTTCTGAAAATGAATTTAAATGAATTAAATTTAAATTTTGTAATTTTATGTGTTCGTGATATTTTACAAAAACAAAACCGTTTCGATACATTATTATTTCTTATAATATTTATTACTTTGGCGAAATTATAAGCAACAATAGTAGTTTAAGTTTTTTTTAGTTTATCCAAATTTTCACTGCAAATTTCACAAATATTTACAAAATACTTTAAATAACTGTAAAAACAAAAATTGTAAAACAAAAATTTGTAACTCCAAAATAAATAAATTACTATTTAAGGTTGACAACTCTACTTAAAACTTATTTAAAGTATAATCTTTTATGATAAATATTTTACGAGCCTTAAATAATAATGTTTTATCATAATTGTTAGGATTTGCTAATAAGTAGATTAGTATTACGAACATGTAAAAGAAGTTAACAATTCATGACCTTGACTATGCACAACAAATTGAAAATTATATTTTACGAAATTTTCAGAACTTAATTAAAAATTTTAAAATAATAGAAATTATTTCTTCCATTATTTCCATTGTTTAAAAATTTTTAATTTTATTTGTTTCTTGAGGTCTTCTTTTATATTCTTCTGTCTAATAATTTAGAATTAAAAATAATTTTATGAAATTCCATTCAGTCTTCTACCACGCAAATGAAAGTGGTTTTCATTTTGCGACTACTTACTTATTTTACACACACCCTAAGTTCGAAAATAAAACTCCCATTCTTGACATAATTACATAATTTTATTTTTTCCTCGTTGAACTATCTTTAATTTTGTATTTTTAAAATAATGAATAACAAAGTAAGCTAATAAGAAAATAAGATTTGTTCAATTTTTGGGATACCTAAATTTTTAATCTGGAATGTAAATTTATTTACATATAATAATATACAATTTAAAATATGTACAATGTACACGCTACTGTACAGTATATTATTATTATTATTATCATTATTATTATTATTATCATTATTATTATTATCATTATTATTATTATTATTATCATTATTATTATTATCATTATTATTATTATTATTATTAATATACAGTTCTCCTTAGCATAAATTTTCTCGAAAAATCCATTGTCCTTAAATCATATCTTTTGCGAAAAACTGTTATACAACTGTATGCAATGATTCAGTTACGTCAGATTACTGAATTAATTTATATTTTCTTTTAGTAAACAACCCATAAATATTTATTTTACCAAGAGAACAATGTTCATAAAGTTTGGAACGTTCATTTGAACTATCTGTTTTCTTTTTGATTTATTTTTTTAGAAATATACTTTTGCAATGAAAATGGACAATTGGTTTTAAACAATAATAACATCAGAGTTAATAATTCTTACGTAAAATAATATTTTAAGACAAATCTAAATTTTTAAAAATAGAAGGATAAAAATTTCGTTCATTTGAACGTTTGGAACTTTATTTCCGTAAGAGAACATACTTTGCAGAAACTTGGTAAATTGAATTGCATGTAACAAATTACAATGTAAATTTACTTGAAGTTTTAAACGTTCAAAGAAGTGGAATTTTTATTTTATTATTCTTGAAATTGAATTTTTTTAGCTTAATTTTACTAAGAGTTTTAAACGTTCAAATGAATAGAATTTTTATTTAATTTCTCTTTTTAAATTAAACATTATTATTTTTAATAAACATAATACATAATAAACATTTTTATTATTTTTAGTGAAATGTGAATGAAAATGTAAAATATTCGTTCTGGAATAATTATTATTAATCAAAAGAATTATGTAATACAATTGTTGATTCGAGAATGAATATTTGAACGAAGAAAGCATATTTTTGATTTAAGAACTAACAAATTCAGAACATATTTTTCAATCATAAATACTTTTATTATCAGTACATATTCTTTGCTCAATAATAAATACATACTTCTATTATCAGTATACAAATTCGTGGCTCAAGAATAAATACTTAAATCAAAAACATGTATTGGCAAATAAATGATAATTGTCCGTGAATATTAAAAATAAATTAATTTTCAGGAAGAAAGCATTTTTAAACCAAGAATAAAATAATTTTCAGGAAGAAAACATTTTCAAACCAAAAGTAAAATAGTTTTAAAGAAGAGAATGTTTTCAAGACAAAAATAAAATAGTTTTCAAGAAGAAATCATTTTCAAACCAAGAATAAAATATTTTTTTCAAGAAGAGAATATTTTCAAGAAAAAAATAAAATAGATTTCAAGAAATCATTTTCAAACCAAGAATAAAATATTTTTCAAAAAGAGAATGTTTTCCAAGAATAAAATAGTTTTCAAAAAGAAAATATTCTCAAACCAAAAATAAAATAGTTTTCAAGATGATCCTGAAGTTTGCAACGTTTCTTTTTCGTTTTCGAGAAATGAAAAAACAATTTTTTGCTCTTTTTGAATGTTTAAAATATTTATTCGCAACTTTCAATGAGAAACATTTCGAGAAATGAAAAAACAATTTTTTGCTCTTTTTGAATTTTTAAAATATTTATTCGCAACTTTCATAGCGATTAAATAAACAAAACTTTTTATTTTAGTTTTTCGTAATCGAAAAAAACGTTGCAAACTTCAATATAATTCAAGAAGAAAATATTTTAAAGCCAAAAATAGTCTTGAATCAAGAAAAAGTAATCTTGAACTAAAAATAATTATATTCTAGGACCGATTTAATTAAATATGCATTCAATCAAGTGCATCGTTCTCTCAGTGCTTTTCCAATTTAATAAACGCACAAACTATGTTACTTTTAATTAACTACTCCACTCCTTTATTTTCTTTATTAAGAAAATTCTTTTCCTTTAATATTAACTTCTGATTAAATTCTTTTATATTTCTGCTTATAAATGAATTTAAACATAGTTTGAAATATATTTAACTATATATTCATCAGGGTACTTCGCATACATCAAAGGGTTGCATGTAATTCTGTTTCCTTTGAAACTGAAATTGCAATGAAAAGTTCAGTGAACTCTACTTAAGTTATTTTCTCTAGGATACAATTATAGAAGCTTTGTATTACAAGTAAAAGGGGGGCAATAAATGTAAACGGGACGTAAAAATACTTGAACTGACCCCACCCCTAATTTCATCAAGTTGAGAGCTAACATCCTATTCTATTTTCTGTCTATATGTAGCATTCGAATTCCATTGTATTCTGTAAATTATTCTTCCGTGTTCTCTCTTTGAATATGAAATTGATACCAGTTAAAAAGTCCATAAGTTTTTGACTACGAAATTCGTACTAGTTTTTTTTTTTATCAAAAGAGACTCTAACATAAAAAAATATTCAAAAATTCGAGCGAGCGTTAGAGACCGAGAATAATATCGCTAGTTTTTTTTAAAACTTTTTGTTAAAAGATTTTAATTCTTTTCTTTTTTTTTAAACTTTTTGTTCTAAATAACAAGTTTAGAATTTGTTTTGGTAAAAAAACGTTCGCTTTTGCTTTCTTATAGAGAAATCTTTGCTTTATAAATAACGCTGAAGTAGGCAACGCTTTTTTCGTTTACAAAAATGATTAAACAAATGGTATTTGCAAATTTTTGAAATGTGTATTTACAAATATGTCTGTGATTTTTTGACAAAAAGGAGCTTTCATTGTGTCTTATCTTTTTACAAAATTAGTAAATAATTCCTGAAACAATAAGTTTTCGGAACGTTCATATTTGAGGAAACTGTTTTTGTTTTAATTTTGTAATAATTTAGTTTTGTAATGAAAATAGAAAGTTCTTTTCAAACAATGATAACAGAAAAGTTAAATAATAATATTTAAATTTTATATTAAATTTAAGTAAAATAATATTTTAGGACAAACTGAATTTTTAAAAATAGAAGAATAAAAATTTCGTTCATTTGAACGTTCTGAACTTTATTTGGATCTCTTTTTTTTCGTAAGCGAAAAGAAACGTTTCGAACTTGAGTATCGTAATTAATGTGCGGCTTCTTTTAGCATTGTTTAAATTTCTTAATTAAAGTTTAATCAATTTGCAGATGTTTTGGTTTTTAAAGTAATGTTCTAAGCTCTTTAATGAAAGTTTAATTTATTTAATCAAAGTTTAAAATAATTTAATCAAAGTTTAAAATAATTTAATCAATGTTTAAAATAATTTAATCAATATTTAAATAATTTAATCAATGTTTAAAATAATTTAATCAACATTTAAATAATTTAATCAATGTTTAAAATAATTTAATCAATGTTTAAAATAATTTAATCAATGTTTACAAAGTGGATTGCATTTTTGTTTAAAATAATTTAATCAATGTTCAAAATAATTTAATCAATGTTTACAAAGTGAATTGCATTTTTGCTGCACCTAAACAAAATTATTGGTCAAAGCATTTTAAAAACGCAAATAAAAATTTCGTCCACTTTTACGCACAGAAGAAAATCAATTAGTGCACGTTTATGATATTGAAGTTTGAAATGTTTTGTTTCGTTCACGAAAAACTAAAAAAGCAGATTTTTGATTACCCATTGTTCCAGCAATTATTTACCAACTTCCCAGTAAAAAAAGTTTTATTGGAACTCTGCGATTAGTGACTGGAACTTAGCAATGTTCCAATTCTAAAATTGCTATTTCTGCAATTGGAACTTGAAGTTCCAATAAACTTTATGCATTTTGTCTTAAAAATTACAGAAATAACAATTTTAACAGCATAAAAATGTAGTATGCAAGTAATTTTTTTATAACAATACCTAAAGAAAGATTAGAAATTAATTTATAATTGAGAAACTAAAGGCAAATAATAAATTTGAGTTCACTATTTTAGGTTAGAAGATCTACGCCATTGGATGCCACTGAATAGACCTTTTCATTTTGCAAAGTTTTTAGTGCGCAGACGTAAAAAATTTCGGCCCTAAGCATTAGAGCAAAAATGACAGATGACATGTTTTCTCTTTTACTCCTTCATGATAAAATGTTGCGCATGCGTGTAATATACTTCCGACTTGAAATGAAAAGGTCTATTTTTGGTTTGGTTGTTGGCCTTGTGTGAATTTTAACAGATACAGTTTCTATGATACTGAAGTTTGCAACGTTTATTTTCGTTTATGAAAAACTAAAAAGCAAATATTTACTTACTAATATTTGTTCCCGTACTTATTTACAACTTTTTTAAAAAAAGTAATGTAAAATCTTTAGAAATTGTAAATAAATGTTTAGAAAATTTGAAAATAGTAAAAATTTGTTTCTTTATATTTTTTAAACGAAAAAAAACGTTGCGAACTTCAGCGTCGTTATTTTTGAATCACGTCGTAGTTTGGTAAGACGCGCTATTTAAAAAATTGTTCAATATGAACAGTAATTATCTTCTTAGTTTTTAAATAAGTTTTTATTAAATAGGAAGAAAAGAACGCTTTAGCATTCAAAGTAATTTATATGATGATTTTTAATAAAAAATTACTTAAAAGCTAAGAAGATAATTACTGCTGATATATTGAACAATTTTTTAAATAGCGCGCCTTACCAAACTACTACGTGATTCAAAGAAACTGTATCTGTCAAAATTTAGTGGCATCCAATGGCGTAGATCTTCTAACCTAAAATAGTGAACTCAATTTTATTATTTGCATTTTGTTTCTCAATAATAAATTCATTTCTAATCTTTCTT
>WNHD01003776.1:0-12175 GCA_011057455.1 Ganaspis sp. Gsp50
ATTTACCATCTTACACGGGTATTAAAACTCTTTTTAATAAATACAGATATAAGAGGTTGCAAAAACATAAACTCAAGCTAAGGGAGTATCACACAAAATACGGCGCAGTATTTTAAAGTATTTTAAGTATTTTTAAGCAGTCTGAAGTATTCTAAAGTATTTTGAAGTATTTTGAACTATTTTAAAGTAATTTTAAGTATATTTAAATATTTTTAAATATTTTGAAGTATTTTGAACTATTTTGAACTATTTTAAAGTAATTTTAAGTATATTTAAATATTTTGAACTATTTTGAACTATTTTAAAGTAATTTTAAGTATATTTAAATATTTTGAAGTATTTTGAAGTGTTTTTAAGTGTTGTTAAATATTTTGAAGTATTAGAAAGTATTTGAAAATATTCTAAAGTAATTTACAATATTTTTAAAAATTTGAATTATTTTTAAGGAGTCTGAAGTATTAAAAAATGTTTAAAAATGATAAAAAAAACTTCTTGAAAATTAGGGGAAAAGGGGGAGAAATACTTGATTTTAGATGTTTTAGGGGATTTTCTTTAAAAAGAAGGGGAAAAATAGGGGATTAGGTAAAAAAGGGGACGAACTGTGATCCCTGATTAAATTAAATTACATTAAATTCAACGATGACAAATTATTCTCTGCTTGAAAAACACATCAAATATTTCTCTAAGAAAGACAAAACATTCATACCTGGTTTCGAGATTTTGAATCCTTTTTTCTCGAAACAGTTTTCAGCTGTGAATTAAAATCAGCACCTTTTTCTAAAAGCAGTTGAACCATTCTAGTATGACCGCCGTGAGCTGCAGCAAGAAGAGGTGTCGAAAAGAAACAATCATCTTCTTTATCCTTTGGATCGTTGGCAGATTTTCGTTCAACATTAACCAAAGCTCCATTCTCCAGAAGAAATTGAACAATTAGTTCATGACCTTGTTGAGCAGCCGCGTGCAAAGGGCTCAAAAAACCTTCGAAATTAGAGTTCAGATCGACTTTTGCGTCCAAAATCATTTCGATAATTTCCCCGTGTCCGCGATACGCTGCAATGTACGTCGACAAATAGCCGTTTCTCCATTTTTCAGGATGTGTTACATTTGATAAAGTATCTGCCAGGTGACTTCCCTTTTCCGCTGCAATGAATAACGGAGTCTCGAAATCGGCTCTGCCCGGAGCGCTCACCATTGCACCTTTTGTCAGTAACAACAAAGTCATCTTTTCGTCGTTTTGTCCAACAGCCACGTGAAGAGGCTTTAATTCATTTTTTTTGCCAAGGTCTACTGAAATTCCAGCTTTTAAGAAAAGCCGCACTATGTTCGCTTTTCCCTTCTCGATGGCGAGTCGCATTGCATTGCCAAAGAAGGAATCCTTGTCGTCTCTTTGTAGAAAGAGCTTTATTATCGGAACTGTCGCGTTGATTGTCGCCAACTCAAACGCGGTGAGACCATTTTTGTTTCTTGAATCCAAGCAAGCGTTGTGCTTTAAAATCAAATTAACCGCAACTTTGTCCTTTTTCTGAACCGCGAGGTGAAGAATCGAATCGCCAGTTTCGGTCACTTTTGCGTATTTTTCAACAAGTTTCTCCTCCGTCAGAAAAGTCGCGTCTTGTTTTAATTCCCGGATGTGCGTCAAGAGAATTGAAAATACGGTTTTCTCCTTCTGAATACCTTCGAAAGCACAGGAAAGTGGGGTCTTCCCTTTATTGTCAACAGCTTCGTAATCAGCGCCACTTTTCAGAAGCAGATTTACGACCTCGATGTGACCTTCTCGAACCGCTACGTGAAGCGGTGTCGAATGAGTTTCAGACCTCACGTTCAAATGACATTCACTGTGGTTCAAAAAAGCGGTGACTATTTCCAAATTTCCGTTCGTGCAAGCAATATGAAAAGGCGCAAATCCCTGTTTGTCGACAGCAGTCCAATTCACATTGTGTCTCAAAAGTATATTCACGATTTGAATGTCTTGTTTTTGTACCGCTAGATGAAGAGGAGTTTGGCCCGTTTCTGAATCTTGATAAATTGGAGTCGCTCCTTGCAAAAGAAGCATTTTCAAAAGAGGCACATTACCACTCGAAGTTGCCATGTACACCAACTGTTTATTTTCCGCTCTCTGAAAAAGTTTTTCTTTCGGCAAATTTCTATTTTTTCTAAGTCGCTTTTTTGGATGAGAATTTATGAGCAAACTGGATAGTTCGATGTCTTCGTTTTTAACAGCTAGAGTGAGAGGAGTCATGTTATCTTTGTCAAGTAATTGAGGATTCGCACCCTCTTTTAAAAGCACTCTAACAGCCTCTGTATGTTTATTCTTGACTGCAACGTGAAGCGCAGTTAAACCATGATTCGCTGCGTTGTCTATCTGACACTTTTTGGCAATAAGTGGAATAATATCGGCGTTTCCGCGTTCAGCAGCGTAGTGTAAGATCGTAAAACCTTTTACTAATCTGTCGTTCCTGTTAAACTCCTCCTTTGGGAAGCAATTCAATAGTTCAGAGCACCTTGAGTCACCAGGAAGGAAGTTTACAATATAAAAAAGTGGAGGAATTCTCTCTTCATCCCAAGCGTTTATATCGGCTTTGTGTTCAATCAGTAGTTTCACTAAACTAGTATCTCCTGTTTTGACAGCTAAATGAAGAACCTGCGGCTTGTCACCACAAGTAAAAAAATCATTCAAGTAACATCCTCGTCTTATTAACAATTTTGCCACTTCTAGTTGTCCAGAGATTATAGCTTTTTCAAGAATTTTGTAATGAGCATGAGATCGCAGCTGCTGGTTACTGGTAAGACGTTCTACATCTATTAAATTTCCTGCCAGTACAGAAGACTCCAAATCTTTTAAACGACTATTTTCCATTGTCTTTTTTTTTTAATTACGTGGTTTCGTAAACATATATTTCAGTCTGAAAGTAATAGGAAGAATTTAAATAAAATGAAAGCAAATATTTCAGTCTGAAAGTAATAGGAAGAATTTAAATAAAATGAAAGCAAATATTTCAGTCTGAAAGTAATAGAAAGAATTTAAATAAAATGAAACCATATATTTCAGTCTGAAAGTAATATCAAAGAGATTACAAATAAATAAATAAAATGAAAACATAATTATATACATGCTACTCACCTGAAATATTACATCTTGAGACAAAATAGGAACGAGTCAAAACTGTTGAAAGTAACTCAAACCTGTAAATGTTATACAATAAGTTATTCTTTTTTTCAGCTACAAAATTATTTTTTCAATTTAATTTCCTTTTGTTTTGTACAATTGTATTTTTAATTTTGTAGTGTACCTATACCTAATTTATAAGTTTCATATATTAGTTAATAATTGGATTAGAGAAATACAATAATTTTGCAACACTAACAATGAGAGAAACGATTTTTTGATTCAATGCAAAAATAAATTGGATTTAACCTGATTTACTTTTAGAATTAAATGAAGCGAAAATATAACAAAAATAATATTAATATAATAATATAATTAAAAATATAAATATGAAATTAATATTAATATTCAAAAATATCAATGGAGCAAAATAACCTCCAGACCCCCCTTCATCTATTAGAATCCCCATTACTCGTAGCCAACTTCAAAAAGCTGTACTTATTTTGCACTTTAACCGAAAAAAACATTTTAAATATAGCAAAAATATGATTATTGTAAACGAGAAAAACTTTGGATTCTTCGGCATTATGAAATCTACGATTATTAACTTTAAATTATGTTCAGAGGTTTGTGAAATTAAATTTATGTGTCAAAAAAACTAAGAAATCATCAACGCCTTTTGATTTAAATCGATGTAAATAATTTTCAAAACAAATTGTAATAATATTTAGTAACAATCAATCCAGTGCAATTTTTCACTTCGATGTTTTCACTTACATTTTTGCCTGCTGAGAAACATCAAGTTACATTTTGTTAGTATAACACCTATAATTGCTTATATAAATATAACTTTCTATCGGATTTTATTTATTGTTTTACTTTTCTAAAGATAACAAACTTTAAATTTACTTTTATTCGCTTTGTTTTGAGTGCACTAAAAGAAAACAAAATGCAATGCAAGTGGCAAGATCGTAAACTTGCTCTTGCATAAAGGTGAATTCACATATGATGCAGTTGCCAGTGATGGGAACATGGGAAGTGACATGTCAACTTAGGGTGACGTCCCATGACTACTTTTTTCTTTGCGTTTTATCACTAGACTATAAGTGAGCAAATGACAAACATATACTTTCGTCTCTTTTTATCTCATTGCCTAGTCATAAAACGCAAAGAAAAATGCAGTCATGAGACGTCACCCTTAATGGAAAGGAATAAACCAATAGTTTAATATAATAAAAAGAGTTTAGTATATAATAAAGTTTAATATAATAAAGAATAATATAGATCGTAGAATATGTTCGAATGTAACCAATTCTCTGATTGGTCTATTCTATTCCACAATAATAGACCTGAATAGATCTTTCTATTTTAATTTTTTGTCTTCTTCTAGCGCATACAATGACGCATGAATTAGAAGAGGGCAAATAAATAAAATGAAAAGGTTTGGCTATCCTCCTATTTCTTCGCATGCAACGTATGTTACCGTAAAAAACTCGAAATTACGCGTAACTTCCCAGCCCTTGTTAAAACTTTTACTCGATGATATCGCAGTTTGACACACAATAAAACAAATTGTATCTAAACTTTTGCTTTTTAAAGTGACAAACATTGAGAATAATATGTTTTTTTATAAGAATCGGTGTTTTTTTCTTTGGCTATACTTACTAGAAAAACAATAAATTTTGATCTGAATGGAATTTACCAGATTATGACCAATGTAAGAGTGTTTTAGAGTCTGCTTGGTAAAAGTACTAAACAATTCAGAATTTTGGTTTCTAAGGCTTGAATGTAATATGCAATTTGTTTACTAAGGAATAATATTAAAATAAAAATTGTCATTTGAATCGACATCGGCAAAAATTGTAAATTATAATTGTTTGAATAAATGAACGGTTAAACTAAATAGGGACCGCTTCTTGAAGTTAGTACGAATAATGGTGATTTTAAACGTTGCGGGGTAGTCGGGGTGGTTTACGGTTTCGGAGTGCTTTCGTCCAGTTGATATTTATAGCCAACTTCAAGAAGCGGTCGCTATGCTTTAGTTTAACCTAAATTTTAATTTCTTAACTATGCTTTCATTTTTTAACTAATTTTTAATTTGTTGACTAAATTGTTATTTATAATTTACTAGAAAGTATATTTACAACATCCTTTTCCGCCTAAAGAACATTACTTTATTAAAGTCAAGTGTTTATTTCACAAAATGTTGATAATTACTTTTTAGCGAATGAATTTTAATTTATATGTTTCAGAAATACAAACAATCGTTGCAGTGTCATTCTCCAAAAATGAAAATCGACTCTATGTGGAATATTTCATCTTCAGATAAACAAATAGATTTTTGCATTTTCTCTGAAGCTGTTGATAACAAAAATGACAAGGTGATAGACGACTTGATAAAGAAAAGTAACATTCTTGATACATTTTTTCCTTTTCTTCTCGAAGGAACATTTCTCCATCTTGTTGCAAAACGTGGGACGATCAAAACTGCGACTAAAATATGTCAACTCGGATGTAACGTTAACATTCAAGGTCGTTACAATGAAACGCCAATCTTTTATGCCATTAAAAATTCAGCAGATATGGTCAAGGCACTCATTAAAAATGGAGCAGATGTAAATTTTAGAAATATTCGTGGTGAAACCCCTCTTCATCATGCAGTCAGAGAGTCCGCAGAGGTAGTGAAACTTCTCTTGAGAAATGGAGCCAGAGCTGATGTGGTTTGCAAACGGAACGTGAGTTTGCTTCATGAGTCACTACACAGCGGATCTGAAGAAACTGTGCGGATCATACTTAACCAAATTCTCAAAGAAAACCTCGATGATTACAAGCAAGTTGAGACAGCAGAAGATACCATGAGGACGATTTTGAAGAATAAATCAAAATTAAATATCGTTGAAAAGGATTATCCGTTATTGGTTCTTTTTGCCGCAAAGGTCGGTGACGTTATTTTCAAAATGACTTTGGATGACATCGGACAGTGTTTAAGCGACAAAAATCTAAAAACAAATGAATCCTTGCACGAAAATGTTAAATATGTGTCTCCTGATCCAAAAAAATTGAATTGTCTGGGTTATTTCCACCGAACTGCTCTACATTATGCGGTTAGAAAACAACTCCCAGAAATAGTTGAGTTTCTTCTTAAAGCAGGGGCAGACGTGAATTGCAAAACTAAAAAAGGTTTCACACCTCTCCATTATGCCGCTGGTTTACAGAACGAAGAAATCTGTGAAATTCTTTTGAATTATGAAGCCAATGTTAATCTGAACAGCAGCTGGAACGGAAGTCCCCTTTTTCAAATTTGCGGAAATAAAAAATCGTGGTTTCATATGGAAATTAACGACGATGGCTACTACTGTGATGAAGGTTTTGGTAGCGATTGTAACGAATCAGTATTCAACCTAAAAATAGCCAAGCTTCTGCTTCTGAAGGGAGCCGATCCTGATGATCTTGAAGGAAATAATAAAAAGCCTTTTCTCGCAGCTTGTAAAGGTAAGAACCTGGATTTGTGTAAACTCCTTTTTGAATTCAATGCTAATATAAAAGTAAAAGACACAAAGGGAAATTTAGGTCTTCATATTGCTGCAAAAAAAAACTGTTTTGAAATTGTGGAGTTTTTGCTCGAAAAAGGGTTAAATGTTAACGAGAGACAAACGCTTTTGCTACGAACTCCATTATTAGTCAACATATGCAACCAACCTCACTGTTTGCAAGTACTTGAACATCTAATAAAACACGGAGCAAATGTTAATTGTCAAGACTATTTTGGCAGAACTGCAGTGGATTATGCAATCCAATATTCTTCAAAGGTGGTGAACATTCTTCTAAATAATGGAGCAAAAGTTAATTATATGTCTCGTAATGGCGTAACTCCGTTTCATGAAGCCTTGTTTTCTGGATCTGAAGAAACTGTACTGATTATACTAAATAAAATTATGTCGGACATTCAGGATAACTACGAGCAGATTGAAAAAACTGAAGAAATTTTAGTTACAATTTGGAAGTATAAAACTGTTTTAAATATTATACAAAAGGATTATTCGTTATTGCTTCTTTTCGCTGCGAAGACCGGTGACGAGAGCATTTTTAAACTGGTTGTGGACAAGATTAAAGAAAGTTTATTATCTGAAAATGAAAATAAATGTGTTAAATTAACGGAATCTGATGAACAAAAGGAAAAATTCTTTCTTTTTGAGGCAATTAACAGCAAGGGACATTTTGACAAAACTGCTCTCCAGTATGCGGTTGAGAAGGAGCTTGTGGAAGTTGTTGGCTTTCTTGTTAAAGCCGGTGCAAATGTGAACTGCAAAACAGAAAGAGGTGTAACTCCCCTGCATTGCGCTGCTGCTCTTGAGAATGAAGAAATTTGCAAAATTCTTTTGAGTTCCGGAGCTGAAGTAAATCCAGATTTTCCTGAGGGAATAGGCAGCCCTCTTGATCAAGTTTGCGATTATAATACCCTTAAAGAGGACCTTTTGGGTCAAAGATATGGTACTGATGAGTCCAAATCAGAAAATTTTTTGTTCAATCCAGTGATAGCGAAGCTTTTACTTGAAAGTGGGGCAAATCCTCATGCAACGGGATCAAATTATTTAACTCCTTTTTTCAGAATTTGTGACAGGGGTAATTTAGAACTGATGCATATTCTTTTGCAAGACACTGCAAATTTGCACATCCGAGATCAGGAAGGCAAATCAGTTCTTAATCACGCAGTGCAAAGGAATTCTTTAGAGATGGTTGACTTTTTATTAAAAAAAGGATTAGAGATTAATATTAAAAATAAGCACGATTTCACTGCATTTTCTCGAGCCAGTACGGAAATGCTTGAATATCTCGTGGATCGTGAAACACACGTCATTGCCAAAGAATATTTAAAGATTCTTGCTTTGCATTCTTCTTCAATTCGTAGAAGTAAAGATTTAGTTGAGTGCTTACTAGAATTAGGCGTAGACGCACATTCGATTTATAAACACAAACTTGGATATTTCTTAAATTTTCATGAAAGTGGAAAACATGTTCTTTCTTTCATTGCGTTAAAGGAGAATGAATTGGATTATCATGTAAATAGTTTTGACGAACAGAATATAGTGTTGGAACATTTTGAGAAGTCTAGACTGGAAGCGGAAAGACTTAGAAGCACATACATGATCAGAGGATCAAAAATGACGTACTACGAATTCCTGACAGGGACTTTCTACAAAGCAGTCCAGATTGCAAAGAACGAAGAAATCAGGAGAATTTTTAGATTCCAAAAATACGAAAAAGTATTTCCGTGTTATGCGTTTTTCTTAAAAATGCGATTTAATCGAGTTGTAACTTTAGAAGATGCTGTAGATAGAACGGAAATCTTTTTGACAAAGCATTTTTCAGTACTGCCCAATCTAGCCATTCGAGAGATTTTAAATTTCTTGTGTTCATCTGACTTTCGAAAATTTGGAAATGTTTTACTCAAGAAACACGGTTTCGTAGAAGAGGAAGCAAATTTACTATTTGGAAAAAATGATAGAAGTGGTTTAGTGGAAATTCGAGAAGATGGCATTGTGGTTTCTTTTTTCCCCGGCAAAACTCTTGCTTTTTTGCCTAATTCAAAAATGCATTTTACGAATCCATATCTCCATGCTCTTGATTTGAAAGTTGGAGAGGTGATTCCAGTTGAGTCCTTGGGAAGGCATCCTGAGTCAGGATTAATAAGATTGACCACGGGATCTTGGGATGATTTTGAGTACTAATAATTAACTCTAATATCTTTTGAGATAAAAAAAATGTGAAACGTCTGCAAATATTTCGACACGTTGTGCCTTTTGTTTGCCGTTGTGTACGTAATTGTAAAATATGTACGTATTAGACATTATTTTCTTCATTAAAATCATATTTAGAAAAGAAGTACTTACCGTAGAATTTTATATTGTAAATTTTGTTTAAAATAATAAGTAAATATTTGTCATCGTAATTACTTTTCTAATATTTATTTTTGAAACACTCGAGGCTACATCGCCATTTTGCGGTTACTTGTCAAAAATGATAAAAAAACGAATTAGTTTATTCAAAAGTAAATTGAAAACTGTAAATAAATTTTCTGCTTTAAAGTTTGCTATTCAATTGTTTACAATATTTTATTCTAAACTGTGAATTATTTAGCTGCAGAGACCGTTTCGGTGCAAATACTGAAAATGATTAATTTGGATTTCAAATGATAAATGTGGAAAATAGAAGACTGACACGCAAAGTTAAAATTTGCTCAGCATTTTAATTTACTTCGACAATTTTAATGTATTATTATTATATTAAATGTAACTTATTGTTTCATTTCATAAATTTTTGTATATTGAGGCATTCATATTGTAATAATTACATACTTAACTATTCATTAAAATTGCGAAATTGTAGAAAAAGAGAAATTGTACAGCACACAATTATTGTCTCGTAGAAAGAGTTGCCAAATAAAAATATGAATTATAAAATAAGATTATTTAAAAACGAATCTTTGATTAAAACATTGTATCCCACGTATAGAAAAAATAATTACTAATATTTAAGAATTTGTAAAACTGACAAATTAATTTTAACACTTTTTAAATCAATTTTTGGTAAATTAAAAAATTAGTTTTTAAAATTGAAAAAATGAATGTTACAATTTGAGATGTTTTCTACAGATCGAAAATTAATATTTCATTTCAAAAATAGGTTTTAAAACTCAAGTTGTGTTATTGTTTTGAGTAGTGTATTAACAGTTTCGCTTTGTGTGCATACTAAATTTATAGGAAAAATAAAAATAAAGCTGTTAATATATTACAAATATAATCTTTTATCTCGGAAAAATAACATTTCAATATATTTCATACATACTTTTTTTAAAATACTTTTATTTGTCTGTCTTATGAAATAATTTTATTTGTAAAATGAAGTTTCGTTACAAATTTTGCAAAAATTTGAAACTGTGGCGGATTTTGAAGATCAAACTGATACTTTCTCTTATAATACTATTGTATAACAAATTTTGGTATCTTAAATAATTTCAATTCTTTTTTCCTTCAAAAATTACTATTTTTTACTATATAAAAAATGCATATTTAAAAGATAACAATTCAATATATTTCGTGTTGAATTACTCAGCTTACTTCTTAACAAGCTCTCGTAGCGCAAAATAAACCAAATAATAAATCTCTTTTAATGTTTCTGAAAGAGTCAGTTTTTTTAACATTTTCAAAATTCTTATCAACGTAACTAATACACTCTGCCTTTAAAGTCGCAGAATTCAGAGAATCAGCAATCTCAAGAATATCAATAACATTCTCATCAGACAGATTTCTTTGTAAATAATCCTCACAGGACATTTTTAATCCATCAATATCATACATATCAGCCAACCGGAAAAGATCAAGAGCAACACTCTTCAAATTTTTTATTTTCCCGGCATAAATATATCTTAACATCTCGTTAAAAACATTTGGATGGAATCCTTTCACCTCGACTTTATTCGTAATATTTTCTTTCATCTCAGTAGAAAACATTCTTGCGAAAACTGGACTCGCTGAAGCAAGAATAACTTTATGAGCTGGGAATTCACATTTGTCAATACAAAAAACCACATCGCTTAAAATTTTACTATTTAGAAACACCTCGAAACTTGTTTTCAGTTTTGTTAAACACTTCTCGTAAAGTTCAATTTCAGTTCTTGCAATAGGCGTTATTTTTAGTCTTATTTCCAAACACCCATCAGACAAACAATATAACAAATCAGATTCAGATATAAAATCCGGAATGTACTGTTCGCAATAGTCTTTTTCAGTATTTGGCACAAAAGATTTACTAACTAAACAGTAATTCTGCTTTCCAACAGAAAATTTCATGACATGTGGAACTGAAAGTTTGTATTCAAGGTCATCAATGTGAAATTCAACACCAATATAATATAAATCGGATTGAGAACTGTCCAAAGCATTAAGCAGATACATTTCTTTTTCTTTACCAAAAATTATATTCATCTTAACAAAAGGATCGCTTTTTAGAAGAAATAAAGGTGATTTCAATGTAGTATTAAGCTTCTCTTTCATATCTGTAATGAACCAATTGAAATTTGTAATTTCCAGTGATTTTTGAACCACTTGCGAACTACCTTTGTGAACACTTGATTCATTTTCGTCAGCCATTATATTTCAAATAGATATCTGAAATTTAAAAAAAAATATTTAATAGAATTTGACTTTACGTTTAACTATATTTAAACAAATCGAAAGAAACGATTTTGTGTGTGTTCGTCCCTTCAAGGTCTAAATTTTGAGATAAAATGTACAAAATGACAAAAAGTTAACAGAAAACTCTTTTTATCCTCTACGATAAATTAATGTTTAAGAAACTTAATGTTTTTATTTAAAGAAAAAAAAAAACACAAAATGATTGCCAAAGCGATAACAAATGCAAGACAATAAAAATACATATAAGAACATTTTTATCGAAAATATAATTTTTTGTTTCTTTTTGAACAAAATTATATTAAACTTCAGTTTCAATTATACACGCATACCCGCTCTATTTACAACTTTTTCATATTAAACAAAGATATTTATTGAAATTAACAATTTTTTTAATCTTTGAAATGTCCCTATGCAAGCAATATACTTTCTTTTATGAATACATGTAAATCTTACCTTTATTTAATTATTATTATTTTCAACTGTTCTTTTACGTGCTTTATTTTGATGGTTTTTATCTTCCAATATAAAATAAGTTAATCCATAAATTAACCAAAATAATAGATGTCGAACAGTCGAAGTCAGAACTTTGTCTATACATAGAAATAGAACAACATCGAAAGTAATGTGCACAGTCGGAATGTCATGGGACTTCACATTAACACCGTGAACGTCAAAAACAACTATGTATAGTAAAAAAACTCTTGAGTTAAATTACTGTAAAAGACCAAATAATTTGACTGAAGTACAGTCGTGTTCCATTGTACATAGTCACATCCATTGTAGTAACATTTCCATTGTAAGAACGGATTTTGTTCCATTATAGTAACGTAAATATCACACCGGATTTTGAGTCATTTCGATGATTACATTTCTT
>WNHD01003777.1:0-15496 GCA_011057455.1 Ganaspis sp. Gsp50
TCTTTTCTCACTACTTTCATTTTTCTGTAATAACTCGAAACCATAAACGTAATTCCGCTGTGTTACTAAGAAGTAACACGTTTTTCAACTTCCGGTCAATAATACATTAACAAGATGCATTGCACAATTTTTGATTCAGTATCTTCAGTCATTTAAGTTCTGTTTAAATTAGCTTCAGGTCACTTTTGTGATCTTTATTTATTTTGCTTCTTCCCATCATTTTTTAGATTTTTTCTTCGGTTCTTTACATTTCTTCTTCGATTCTTTAAATTTTTCCTTTGATTCTTTAAATTTCTTCTTTTTGTTCTTCACTAAATTCTACCTTTGGTTCTTCACTGAATTCTACCTTTGGTTCTTCACTGAATTCTACCTTTGGTTCTTCACTGAATTCTACCTTTGGTTCTTCACTGAATTCTGCCTTTGGTTCTTCACTGAATTCTGCTTTTGATTATATCTTCCTTTGGTACAAAACAAAGTTCTTCTTTTGATACAACCTCAAGCTCTTCTTTTGGTTCTTCAAATTGTTTTCTACCGTTTTCTTCTGGTTCTATTTCTTGTTCTTTTTTTAGTTTTTCTCTTCATTTGGTTCTTCGAATTCTTCAGATGATTTATAATCATCTTTATAAACATTTATAAAATGTTTATAAATGAACATTTTTAGGTTCATTTATAGGCTTTCGCCACAGGAAAAACAAAATATTTTTGAATGCAACTCCTTAAATTCTAAGATGCATTGAAATTCCACATTCTTCGAATATAATAATTTAAATACAAATTCTGAGTTTACAATTTGTACCTTTATTATCATTATTCTTTTAAAGAAGTTGAAAAATCGGGACGAAAAAACATGAAAGGAAGGCACGTAAGTACCAAACCTTCTTCGTGGATAGGTTTGTAATCAAGAAAGCAAGGGTGATCTTATCTGAGCAGTTGACTATCCTTAAGCACTGGCAAAGAGTCACACTATATTTTACGAGTTTCTCAAAGAAAAGATGCCATTTTTTCGAAAGTTTCATTCGCAATCCTGAGAAAATAATTACTAAATTATAACCTCATTTTAAAACTGGAAATTTAATATCTACTGTCGAAGATAGCTTCAATATTTTTATCGAGATTAAGAAATATTAACAATGAAAATTCTTGTAAAAATTTTTCTTTAACAGTGTCTTCCTAAATACGAACGACAATGATAAAGAAGATCAGCAAATCATTAATTACGCAAAAACTTTAAAAGTTATTACTAGGAGTTCAGAAAGTCAAAAAGGAAAAATAGAAATATAGAAAAATAGAAAAATAGAAAAATAGAAAAATAGAAAAATAGAAAAATAGAAAAATAAGACAAATTGTTTTAAAAAAAGTACTTCATAAGAATCTTTGATGCAGATAAATTTTTCTGGATGTTTTTGTATGTAATTGAAGCAATCTTCATTATGCCGTCTAAACATAAGAAATAATGGGAAAAACATTCTCATATAGAAGAAATAAGGAAGGAGAAACTTGCTAATTGAAATTTGGTTGTCGCTTAATTGCAATATGTCATTGAAAGCAGGTAGTCGGTATCGCATTTTGCAATGCGTAAGGTTGCAGAAAACATAGGCCGGATGCCGACGTCGGGATGCAGAAAGACCGCAAGGAAATCGTTAAAGTGAGAATAGGCAGATATATATCATGTACCATAGCTCGGTACAATTCAAAGTATATTTCCCTTGCATGCTATTATCAACAGTTCAAATTGACTGCGAATTTTAAAATAACAGAAAAGCATGGATTTTTCACGTTTTTGCAAATTTGAATGTGTTACTGAACATTTTTTCGGATTTTCTTTTCCTTTGTTGGATTTCCCAGAAAAAATAGACTCAATTTGAATATAATAACGTTTTTGACTTTCTTGGATCACTATGAATTTTAAGAAAAATGTGGGCATCAACTTTCATTTCAATAAAGAAGAAACATGTTTCATGTTTTTGGAAATACGACTGTGTTTCTGAAACTTTTTTGGGATTTTCTGTTTTTTAATCGATTCAGTATAAGAAAACACGAATTTCTATGAATATTAGAAACACTGCACTCCTCTGGAACAATTAGCATTTTAACAAAAAGTGTGATTGAACCTTCACTCTTCATTTAAAAGAATCACGTCTCACATTTTTGCAAATTTGACTGTGTTCCTGAAATTTTTATTGAAATTTCTTTTTTTTATTCGATTCAGTATAAGAAAACACGAAATACTGTGCGTATTAGAAACACTACACTTCTCTGGATCAAATTGCATTTTAACAAAAATTGTGATTCAACCTTCACTTTTCATTTAAAAGAATCACGTCTCACATTTTTGCAAATTTGACTGTGTTCCTGAAATTTTTTTTGTATTTTCTTTTTTTTATTAGATTCAGTAGAAGAAAACACGAAATACTGTGCATATTAGAAACACTACACTTCTCTGGATCAATTTGCATTTTAACAAAAATTGTGATTCAACCTTCACTTTTCATTTAAAAGAATCACGTCTCACATTTTCGCAAATTTGATTATGTTCCTGAAATTTTTATTGTAGTTTCTTTTTTTTGATCGATTCAGTATAAGAAAACACGAAATACTGTGCATATTAGAAACACTACACTTCTCTGGATCAATTTGCATTTTCTCAAAAATTGTGATTCAACCTTCATTTTTCATTTAAAAGAATCACGTCTCACATTTTTGCAAATTTGACTGTGTTCCTGAAATTTTTTTTGAATTTTCTTTTTTTCATTCGATTTAGTTTAAAAATAAATGGTCTATTATGCATATTAGAAATACTACACTTCGCTGGATCAATTTATATAAATTTTAACAGAAAGTAAATATCAAATTCCATTCTTTAGAGAAAATTCATGTTTCGCTTTTTTGCAGTTGTGATTTTCTTTTTGCATTTTTTTTATTTTGTAAATTTGAAGGTATCTGATATGAATATTCTGGAAGATGTAATTTATGGTTTTTCCAAAGAATGCATACTAAGGGGTCGTCCATAAACCATGTAGCTCGTCAAGGGGAGGGGGGTGTCAAGACATTTGCTACGCTAAGAGAAGAAAATGCCGCTAATGTATGGAACAGTGTGCTACATGGGAGGAGGGGTCTAAATTTTTAAAAAAATGGGCTACGTAGTTTAAGGACGACCCCTAATTCATATAGTTCATAAGAATGAATGCAAATTCATACTTTTTGTGATAAAGTAACTATTTGATACCCACTGAGAGAAAAGAATTCCTGAAACAAGAATAAAAATATACTTACAACTTATTCTTGTTTCAAGAATATTTTCGATTCGTTATAAGAATTTTTATGCATTCAAGAATACATATTCTAGGTCCGAATCTAAGAATAAAGTAGATTAGATCCAATGCATTTTTGCATTGAACCAAGAAAACTTTTTTCTCAGTGCCAAAATGTGTGAATGTAAAAGTTTTTTAAGGAATGTACAACATTAAATGTACATTACATTCTATAGAATGTAGTGTAATTTTAATTCGAATTATTGAAAAATTAAGTGCGACTGTTTCACGCACTTGCAAGGTCTTTCTTCAATTCAGAAGCGCCACCCGCCAGGTACGGTCAATTTGAGACTTGATTTGCAAATTGAACGATAAAACTAAATGAAACTGGTACTTGATACCGCAGGAACTGGTTTAATCTCTATAACTCATATGTTTCAACATTTATAGCATAGAAAGCTAAAGTTTCAGTTTCAATTTCTTTTATTTAATACATGTGTTTAACTACTAGTTTACTTTCGTTTGACTTTATTATTCCACACCTAAGCGTTTTAGAATCAGTGTTACAAAAGAAGAGAAGAAGAATAAGGTTATAGCAGTTGTATAATTATCATAATTGCTCACGTTATCCGTACAAAAAAAGCAAGGGAATCAAAATTGTCTTTTAAATGGGTGCAAATAAAGAATCACATAGAAGGTTTAATTTTAATAGAAGTACACGACAATCACAAAAAACGCGCTGATGCAATGCAGGTGAGATTTTATCCAGTTAATTCTTCAAGAACCCGCCTTATAATCCCACTATGAACGTGTCGAGGCGATTATAGCATTTTCGCGCCTGGAGATCAACATTGTGGTAAGGCAAAGTGTACAAGTTATCAAAGCGAATTGATATCGATCGACCTGTAGAAATTATCTGCAATCTCAGTCTGCATTGAACCTTCCACAGGTTCTGCATTCATTCACATACTATTTGACCACTTGAATAAACTATTCGAATATTTTCAAACAAAAACAACACAAACTCCTCTACCACAATCTTCTCGATCCAACAAGAAGGAAGTTTAACTCACATTTATTTTTATTCATCGGAATTGTACTTTCCAATATCTATTTTCTGTTTGCTTAAATTATCACAAAAGAAAAGCAAATTGTTTGCTTTTAACTCAAACCCTCGATTTAAAATATAATAATAATAAATAATAATAATTCATAACATTAAACATTTTCATTTCAAGAATTGTCATTAAAACACATTGCCAATAAAATCCAACTTCTACAACTTCATTTTGACGGCTGGCGCAAAAAGAAGAAAATGCAAATGCTGAAGCAACGAGAAGGCTAGAAAAATAAACAGAGGGAATGAAGCTAAAATAGTTTCCTATAAATCTAGCACTTTGAAGACGTCTTGTGTAAAGGTTTCCTGTCCATCTAATCGAGTCGCGGAGTAAAACCGGCTATAAAGGGATCTGGCAAGGGAAACCGAACAAGGCCTGAAAAAGCGGAAGAGCCAATGTGTATAAGTGGAAGACCGAAGATATTTCTTGCAAAAAGCAGAAAATTCGTCGAATTCGATGAGTTATCTATGAGTACAGAATGATTTTTAGTTTTTAGCGTGCGCAGATTCTTCGGCCCATGTGTGTCTCGATTGCAGAACATCGATTAATTTGCTTTTTATTCCTCATTTAATTACTTTGTAATCGAGATTTATCAAGATTCAACTTGTACAGCTGTCGCAAGAAACATTCACATTTTTTTATACTCAGCAAAGGCGTATGAGAAATCCGATTCTATCAATTGATGCAGATATTAATTTTCTTTCTCAAAGAACCGAAACTTTGACACTATCTTTTCCCAAAGCAGCGAAATTTTTCGAATTAGCTTTAGAATTAGATTAGCTTTAGATTAGAATTAGCTCTGAATTAAAATCAGCTCCGTGTTTCACTAAAACAGTTATAATTAACTGTTATAGTTATAATTTTCGCTATTTTAGAGATTTTATTTACTTCTTCGATTTGGGATTTTTTGCGTGAAAGCTTTTGAGCTTCCTATCTATTGTAAAAGATTTTCTATTTACGAAAGAAGCTCCAATTTCGAAAATTCCTGACCCATGGGAATAGAAACTGTCAATAGAAAGCCGATGACTCTGCTCGTGTCCGACAGAGGCGCTGGTGTTAAAATTCCGATTGCGCGCGGAAAAGAAAGCCTCTGATTGGTGGGATTAATAAGTACGTTTGAAGGGTCGAGCATGCGCAAACGGGGACCAATAGCATTTCGAGTTGAATACGTGTATACCTAACCTCACTCGCTTTAGGCATAATCACAAAGTAGTGAATATAATTAACAATAATAATTAGAATAAGTAACAGTAATGACGAATAATAACCACGATACTAGTCTTCATCATCTCTAAACTATTCTTGCATTCATTAAAGTATAAAATATAACTTTCTTTCTAAGTAAAAGTCACTAAAAAGTACATTAGTACACAAATTGCATTTTTTACACAGTGTTGTAAAATACAAAATTCCAAAATAATATTGGCTGCATGCAAGAGACCATTCAAAAACAAGAGAAAAAAAGAGATTCTAAAATACACAAAATTCTAAAATACACAAAATTCTACAATACACAAAATTCCACAATACACAAAATTCCACAATACACAAAATCATAAAATACACAAAATATAACCTACAAAAAATCCTAAAAGTATTCTAGAAAATACAAAGGACCGTGGCACAACGAGAATATCTTATAACCGACTTGATAGTTGAACTTTCTCATTTGCCTACACAATGGCAAGGATCATGGATCATCGAAGGAAAGAAAAAGGAGATATTTTTGAGCCCGGAGCATGGTAATAGCGGGAGGGAACCACGCCTATAACCACTTTGCCTGTGGTTAGTTCCTATAGTGGAATGTTATGTATCCTCAAGAGGACGAATGGATGAACATACTTATATAGTTATATACTCACATTGAGACAAGTTTTCCGGTTCTAAATCATGCCCAAGTGCTGGCATTGTTGCTGTCGACGTTTCCACGTGGTTTGCAGTCAAAACTCGAGACGCTATTCTTTTACATGCAGATCGCTTTTACAAGAACTTGAGAATACGATTGTGATGTGTAACTCTATGGGAATTTTGCGCTTAAATATTCTTCTTTTGATCTTTGCTGTATTTTATTTCAACAAATATTCGAGACATAAGGCGGCGTCCATAAATGACACACTTTTGTGTTCCAGAACTTGTTCTAAAAAATACGTTTTTGAACGTTTTTTAAACAAGTGTGCCCACTGGGTATGTGCTTCTGATTGAAATTCAGTTTTTTTAGATTAAGCAATGTTGGATGACACAATTTCATTCAGCGACTGAAATTAATCTTGTGGGAGTGTTTATCTTAATTTTTGTGCTCGTAAAATGTACATATATTGCGGTTGTGACATAAGGAGCTATTTATAATGATTAAATCCGCTTATCCCAAACGTCAATTAGCTGATTTGGTACCGATTGGTGAATTAGAAACGCTTTGAACCTAGCTTCGTAGATGAATTCTTGAATGAAGCTGATCCGTTGAAATATTGGCTTTTTAGGTTAGGTTAGACCTATGTATAATGAAGAGGGTGATTGATGATTTCCAGGTTATCTTAATGCGAGTCTAATCTCTTCAGAACATGGAATTTTTTTTCTTCATATGAGTGGAGCATATGTATGAGTAGATCATTCTCATTTCTTTTGATTTTCTTCATCGTCTTCATCACCGACAAGAGCCGTATTAGGTTATGTGTTGTTTATTTTTTTTATTTTTTTATTTCCTTCAATTCCTTTTAATTTTTTTTTTAAAGTAAAGGTTAATAAGGTGTCATCTTTTTAATCTTCATCTTTTGCTTATCTTCTTCTTTGCTTTCTTGATCTTCTTTGCGTTCTTCATCTTCTTTGCATCATTTCTTTCTTTGATTTCACCTATTGTGTATCTTTTTCTTCGCCTTCTGCGTATCTTTCACTTCTTCATTTTCTACTTCTCTTTGCCGTTTTCGTTTTCTGCGTGCCTTTTTCCTCTTTATTTTCTTTGCTTTCTACGTATCATTTACTTCTTTGTCTTCATCTTCTGCGCATCTTTTACTTCTTCGTCTTCATCTTCTGCATATCTTTTTCTTCTTTTTCTTTTTCATTTTCTGTGTACTTTTCTTTTGTTTGCCTTCTTCTTCCTCTATGTATCTGTTTCTTCTTCGTCTTCTACGTATCTCTCACTTCTTCCTTTTTAGCGTATTTTTTACTTCTTCGTTTTCTTCATCGTCTGTGTATCTTTTTCTTCTGATTCTTTTTCTTCAGATTCTTTTTCTTCTGATTCTTTTTCTTCTGATTCTTTTTCTTCTGATTCTTTTTCTTCTTCAAATTCTTCGTCTTCTGTGTACCTTTTTCTTCTTTTTCTTTTTTATCTTTTACGTATCCTTTTATTCTTCGTCTCCTGTGTACCTTTTATTTCTTTATCTTCAGTATCTTTTCCTTCACATTTTTTTATAATATAACACCTACGATACCTGTCTTCCGCATTGCTGACAAATAGACAATGATTTCGAAAACCAATCATAGAAAAGGACACTGACGCAAATGAAGACACGAAAGAAAATACTATGTTAAAATATACGACTTTCTGAATAAGCTGAATGACATTTTATTTTTGCGGTGCGACTTGAAAGACCAGCTTCTCCAAGAGCCACGAAAATTAGCCTTGCTAACCGCTTCATGGAATAATTCAGCCTAATTTGCGTGGAATGGTGTCTCTGTATGTGGGAACAAAGACCTGCTACGAAGAGAGGAGAGAAAAACTCTTTTTCCTTTCTCTCCGTCTTTCTCCAGTGAATTAAACGCCAGATCATGCTGCCTTTATAAAGCACTCAAGAAAAATCTACAGGTGGTCTTTCATCAATTTTTTCCGCTCTCTACTAATAAAGTAGTTTCCCAGGAGTATAGTACTCTAATAAAGTAGCTTCCTATATGTATCATTCGCTTCAAATCAAGTTTCTAGCTTTCCATTTTAAATCACAATAGAATTTTTTTCTTAAATTCATCTCCTAAAAATGCAACCTAATGACGAATGAATTTTGTTACGTGATTAATTTGTACGTGTAAATAACTACATTTTCTAATTAACTGTATACATTTGTAGTAATTACTAAGTACTAATCATCCTTCTCTGTAATTAACTACATTAGTAGTAATTACACATTTTTTATATACAACTTTGAACATGTAATTTTTGCTTCTTTTTTATACCAACAGGAACGAATTTTTATACAAAAAATTTTTAATTTCTAAATTTAAATTGAATAAATGTTTTTCATTCATTTTAATTAACAACAAAAAATATTACAAAAATATTGTATATTATATATTACATATAATTTTGTAACTTTTAGTAACTTTTAGGTGGTGCGAACTTTTCACTGATTCAAATTGATAACGACTTTTCACTACTTCAAATTGATGACGAATTTTCACGAATCCAAATTTAGAATATTTTTTTCTTGACGATTTCTTTTTTAGTAATATAACTCGATGTCTTCAAGTTGCAAAAATATCACTTTTGGAGATAACGTTAACTTATCAATCACAGTGCAAAGTAATTTATCATAATACCTCATGTGTAATTAAATAATTAACCTTACTAGTGGAACCACTAATAATGTAGAATATCTTATCCAGAGATTAATTTTATCTGATATGAAAGCAAATCGTGACTTTATCGTAAAATTTGTAGCTTCAATATATTAGGTATCAATATATTGAAGCTACATATTAAAATTACATTATCTTGCAGATTAAATACTCTATACCAGGAATTTAAAAAAAAAATAATTTTTGTACAATTGTGTGCTAAATACTCAACTTTTTACTCTCCCCAGTGCGCTAAAAGTACTTTTTACTCTCCCTAGTGCGCTAAAAGTACTTTTTACTCTCCCTAGTGTGCTAAAAGTACATTTTACTCTCCCTAGTGTGCTAAAAATACATTTTACTCTCCCTAGTGCGCTAAAAGTACATTTTACTCTCCCTAGTGCGCTAAAAGTACATTTTACTCTCCCTAGTGCGCTAAAAGTACATTTTATGCTCTAGTGCGAAAAAGTCTAGTTTTTAAAGCACAGTATCATAAAAAATCATTTTTTGTCAATATCCTCGATTATTGAAAATTTTAACGAAAGTTAAGAAGTATTAATAATTACTTTGTGTTTTTTTATTTGTTCAATGGAAAACTGTTAAAGTCAAAAATTCGAAATCAGCTTGAAATTTAACAGATCATGCATTGAAAATCAAAATTTTGTTTTACCTCTGATTTACTATCCAACTATAATCTATTCCATATAAATATTTCGTGTAATATTTATACTATTCGCATATTTGCATACTTATTTTGTAATCTTAATTATTTCGTAAATCTAATTATTAAATTTAATTAATTTAATTTATTTAATTATTTCGTGTATTTATTCAACTGTAAATTATAAATCGGCCAAAAATTTATTATATTATGAAACTGAGATTTAAAACTACCATATATGCTGCACAATTTCTTATCTGATATTCATTGTGTAGCTGTGTTGACATTGTCAGGTATACATGTAAATATGCGTGTGTGCATGCATGTAATGTCTGTGAGTGTGTAAACTTAAACATATGAAATGTGTCATAAGCTGAGTGGTGTTCGCAAACGGTTTATATTTTCAACCGGTCAAAGTTTTCGCATCGATTTAAAAAAAGTCTGAAATATTAACTGTATTCTAAATACAAATACAACCCCTCTGTGTGTAAAATGTAATTTTTTAAACGTGAAAACTAACTTTTCCAAGTTATTAACGTAGAAAATTAATTATCGATGTAGCATTTGTACAAAAGAGTGCATTGAAACATATTGAGTTACCTTTTTCTTTTGTTGCTTCTTTTTCAGTGCAAGAATAATATTATCTGCAAATACCGTAAGTTATGAGAAATTATATCATCTGCTTTTATTCGTTTTTTAATTTCTTCTTCGAAATGCAATTCCCTGTTAATTTTCTAAAACAAAGGCTTGAGATAGTACATTTTTATCTATATATGTGGCTCAGCGTATTCTCAGCGTTGCCAAGTCGGTATTTTTTCATGTAGCATTTGTATTTTTTCTTATTTTTTCTCATTATTTATATTCTTTCTTATTTTTTGGTTGGTTTTGGTTTTCTTCTTTTTTATTTTTGTTCTTATTTTTTATTTTTGTTCTTATTTTTTATTTTTGTTCTTATTTTTTATTTTTGTTCTTATTTTTTAATTTTTGTTCTTATTTTTTATTTTTGTTCTTATTTTTATTTTTGTTCTTATTCTTTATTTTTCTTCTTATTCTTTATTTTTCTTCTTATTCTTTACTATTGATCTTATTCTTTACGTTTATTCAAATTTTTTACTTTTATTCATATTTTTTACTTTTGTTCTTATCCTTCACTTTTGTTCTTATTCCTTATTTTTTTTCTCATTTGTTTTAATTTTTAAAATTTGTTTTTTATCATAGTTAATATAAATTCAGAAAACTGTTTAAATTAAACAAACATTTTTTTAATACAATACACTATTTTTTATTTGTATTGTCAATTTTCTGATTCTATTCGTTTAAGTATTTTCAAATTTCGCGCTACTTCTGTAGTTCTGATAAAATCCGCAAGAGCGAGGTTTGAGTCGGCAACACTGTCTTTGACATCGGAATGTATTATCTGGGATTCCCGTTATTCTGTCACTTGTTTTTGAATCTTAACAAAGCGATTGTGAAGTGTCGTTAAAAATAATAAAAATTGCAAAATTTAAAGGTAATAATTTACAAATCATCATATTGAGAAAATAATAAAAACAAAAGAACTTTCAAGCAATAATATTAAGCAAGAAGTCACGAAATATTTTTAAACAGTTTTTCGTCATTCGGTTTTATATTTATCTTTTGCTCCTTTCAGCTTGCAAATATTATTCAGTTATTCAAACATCTTTTATTTTATTGTATTTCCTCTTTTAATTCCAATGATTAAAATCTTGTAAGCGTACTTGTAAGTCTTGTACGTCTTGTAAAAAGTCATCATTAAGAGGTTATGTTCATTTAGTGAAGTATTTTGTGTACACTTTGTGTAAGTGTGTAAAATGTAAAGTCAAGTGTAAAGTCTTGTAAAAAACGAAATAAACTAACAAATAATACGAAAATCGCTGTGTTAAAAATAATATTGCAATAAAATAATATGCTAAATAATAATAAAAAATAAAAATGCTTTTTGTAATTTTTATTGGCGAAAAAGCAGCACAAGTTTTTATTTATAACAATTAAACAATATAATATAGTTTTCATAAATTATTAAAATTTGTTAATAGATTAATTGATAAAGATGGAGTCAGATGCTAGGCCACCTCAAAGATTAAACAACAAAGGACAATGGAAATTTTGGAAAAAAGAATTCCAAACGTACATGAAAATTACAAAAGGACATGAAAAACCAGGCGATGAACAAGTTGCTTGGCTTAAAAATTTTATCGGACCCGTTGGCATGAACGCTTTTGAAAAAATTTCTTTTGATAATCCAAAAGACGAAGACAATATGGAAATTGTTCTAAGAAAATTGGAAGAATTTTTTGACCCTCCGAAAAACGAAGTTGAAGAGCGTTTGAAATTTTTTTCAAGATCTAAAAAGAATAATGAAACCATCGACGCATTCATTCGAGAATTATTGGTAAAATTCTTTTATTTTTTGATAATTTATTTATTCCTTGTTTTCTCTTGTTTTTATCATCCGTGTTTTTTAAATATTCTTTTTTACTTTCATTTTGTTTTCCATTAATCGCTTTTCATTCTTCGGATTTTTATCTACTTAAATTTGTTTTTTCTCTTCTTGCTTTTTTCTTTTTTGATTTTCTTTTGTCTTCTATCTTCTTTTTTTGTCTTTTCTCTTGTTTCTTCTCTTGTTTCTCTTTTTGTTTTTCTTCTTGTTTTTCTTTTTGTTTTTTTCTCTTTCATTTTGTTCTATTTTATTGTTCTTTTATTTTCTTTGTTATTTTTGTTATTTTTATTTTTATTTCATTTATCCTTTAGTTTGATCCAACTGTCTGCTTTTCTTTCTTTTCCTTTATTCGTGTTTTTAATTTCTTATATTAACAATGTTTTCAATAAAATTAGGAAATGTCAAGAAGTTGCAATTTTGGAGATCAAGCGGAAAAATTGGTCCGCGATGCAGTTGTTTTGGATATTAAGGACAAATATCTACGAAAGCTCATTTTTGAAGAAAAAAATCTAAATTTGGAGAACCTGAAAATTATATACAAAACTTACGAGATAAATGCAGAAAAAATAAAAGATGTTTCAAAGGAAATAATGACCGAGAAAATTGAGCCGGAAAGAAAAAGCAATGAACCTACGACGTCAAATGTACGAACAAATTTCACGAAACCTTGTTGGAGATGCGCAAAACGACATGCTCCGAGAACTTGTCCTGCTTGGGGCAAAAATTGTGTTTATTGCAAACAATTACATCATTTTTCAATGTGCTGTCCCATCGCGAAACTCGATAAAGTAAAACTTAATCCTGTTTCCAACACAGATAATGATCAAACTAAGGTAAAAGTTATTGATTAATGTCCACGTTGTTTAAAAATAATGTTTGCTACTTTAATTTAAATTATAATTTAAAAAAAAAATTTAATTACATTCGATTTTAAGTACAAGAACTGTTGTGTACTTAATTTACTAATCTGAGATTAGTTTTTTTCTACATAAATAAGTATAAGTTTGTATCGCGTGAAAAAGAAAATGATCTGATTATAACACTTTTTTATTTTTAAATAAAAGGACAATTTTTAAAAAATATGTGTGTTTAAATTTCCTTTATTTGTAGATATTTTATTAAGAGAAAAAAAACTTTACATAAACATAATTATTAATTGTTAATTATAATAATGTATAAAAATTAATGTATTCATTATAAATAAATAATAAATAAATAATAATAAATAAGTAATAATAAATAAGTAATAATAAATAAATAATAATAAATAAGTAATAAGAAATAAGTAATAATAAATAAGTAATAATAAATAAATAATAATAAATAAACAATAATAAATAAATAATAATAAATAAATAAGAATTAATAAATAATAATAATGAACTATAAAAGAGAATGAAAACCAGAACTACAAAAAATAGAACTATATAAAAAATATAAAATAATTATAAAATAAATATAACTATAACGAAAGCAATAATTATTAATATTAGCAGAATAAGAAACTCTTTAAATAATAAATTTGTTTACAGGATTTTCAAAAATGTTCGCAACAAAATTTTGAAAATAAGGTTTCAATGAAACCCTCTGCACCTTCAGCATCTTCACCGGATTTAGCAAATAAAAGGCAAGATTCGCAACAGTCATGTAAACAAGTATATCGAGGGGAGGAAAATAAGACTGTAAAGCGATCAGAAATGCAAATGCAGGGATCTTCATCGGCTAATAATATTCCACCATCATATAACTCATTGTATCCAAATTTACAGGCAGGAAATTCTGCTAGTCAATATAATCCGAATCCTTGTAATATAAATCGACCCCATTATAATTCGGCTCAACAATCAAAAAGAAATGATTACAGATCGTCACAAAAGCCAAAAGGAAAATCTGAATCAGATTGCACAATTTCTTAAAAAACAATAGAGATTTATAATTCTTCAATTTCATCTCAGTTTAATTTCATTTACATTTAATGAAACTTATTAATTAACGTTACCCTTGCAATTGTTGGAAAATAGTCATAATGTCGTCAAAATATTTTCCTACTTTCTACAAAGTAAGATATAATAGCTATCTTGTGAATAGCTAGATTTTTTGGATTTCATTTACAAATGCTTAAGATTTATTAGTGTTTAAATTTCTTAGTCTTTAAATTTCCTAGTGTTTAAATTTCCTAGTGTTTAAATTTCCTAGTGGTTAAATTTCCTAGTGTTTACATTTCCTAGTGTTTAAATTTCCTAGTGTTTACATTTCTCAATGTTGAAATTTGTTACTTTTTAAATTGCTAAGGTTTAAAGCCCAGGTTTAAATTTGCCTTGGCTTGAATGTACTAAAACTTTAAATTTACTGCAATTTAAAT
Organism: Ganaspis sp. Gsp50; assembly: GCA_011057455.1. NCBI lineage: Eukaryota > Metazoa > Arthropoda > Insecta > Hymenoptera > Figitidae > Ganaspis > Ganaspis sp. Gsp50. Next base: position 14,393 of record WNHD01003777.1, read on the forward strand.
TCATTATTGTTAGAAATGCATTATTTTTCTAAGTGTATTTTTTGCTTCCCTATGAAGGAAAGTTTGATGTTTTTTTTTCGTTTTCGCATAAATGTGTTACAAGCAAAACTAATACAAAAAAATTGAATAAAATCCTAATATAAATGACAGTGAATACTTTTGTTACAAACAACCATTTTTTTTCTTCGTTTTTGCATTAAAATAAGTTCAGAAAACTTTTTTAAAACTAAAAAAATATTTTCTATAGCAAATTTTCACAATAACTAAATTTCAAGTAAAACGTATAGTTATTGTAGCGAAAATTTCGCTAAAATTGTATACAATTTTAGCTACTTTAAGGAACTTTTTCGATGTTCCAGTTGGAAGAATTTTTGCAAGAAAGCTAGAATACGATAGAATGGAACGAAAAATGAAGTTTTACGTTCAGTTGGTTTATTTTTTGCTGCTTTATTTTACTCGAAAGGAGAAACATATCAGCGGAGAAGCATGTATGAGGCGCGAGAACAGCAAAGTAAGGAATGTAGAGCCTTGAACCGAGACCTGGGTTATGGTCCCTTCAAGTCTGGTTCACACCCTTCCAATACACTTCACGTGCAGATTTTGTCCGTCAGCTACTTCTGCATAACTGGAGTTTCCCCACCGAGACGTAAATTTTGTTTCATTTCAAAAAAAGTTCTTTTTCCTTTGTAACAGAGTTCTTTCTTTACATTGAAAAAAAAACTTTCTTTTTTTCAAATAAAGTTCTTTCCTTTTTATGCAAATAAAGTTCAAGATTTTTATTACAAAAAAAGTGGTGAAGAAGTTAATGAAGATGCTAAAGAATTTTAAAAAGAAGACGAGAAAGGAAAATGATGAAAAAGGTGAAGAATTAGTTAAAAATATGATAAAGACGATGATAAAGAAGATGATGAAGAAGTTGATGAAGAAGTTAATGAAGAAAATAACAAAGAGTTTTACAAAAAAGATGTTGAATAAGTTGAAGAGGTTGATAAAGAAGATAATGAAGAAGTTGATGGAAAAGATAACAAAGGCTTTTACAATGAAGATGTTGAATAAGGTGAAGAAATTGATAAAGAAGGTAATGAAGAAGTTGATGGAAAAGAT
>WNHD01003778.1:0-14821 GCA_011057455.1 Ganaspis sp. Gsp50
AACGAATTGCTATTACTACTATTTTAATTGTTATAACAGCAAATCAAGTAGTAGCAAACCGAAAATTGCTAAACGAGCTGATCTTTTTTTCTCAGTGTATGGATGTAACTACAGCATTTTATTTATGTTTAGAATATATAGTTGTAGGACAATTGGAATAATAACTTCTGTAAAATTGATGTTTAAAATGCAATCAGTGTTTTTTTTTATTTTAACTTAAGAAGATTGGTCTATAAGATTCTAGAATAGAACACGTGTAATATTTACAAAAAATACTTTTTACATTTTTAAAAATGATAAAAAAACAGTAACTGGTATGGGCAAAGACACCTTTCTCGAACACAGGTAATATCGACTACCGTCGAGTTTAGCAATTTTTAAAAAAAGTTTTAAAAATTCTTTCCTCTTACCTTAATTTCTATGTATGTTCTAAACAAAAAATTGCTATAGATACTTCCACCCATGTAGGTTTTGCCGATCAAACAATCTTGGCCAATTCATAGGCCTATATCGGCATGTCGAATATCGGCTGGCAAAATTAGGGTCACTGTCTGGCCCTGCTTCGGCGAACCGAATTTCGGTGTGCTGACACAGGGCGTAAACTGACCTTTTATAAGATTGCCATACTGAAAAAAGTATATAAGTTTTTTAATTGAAAAAGGTTAATATTATAAATAAAAATAGACCTTCATCTGTAATCAGTTTCTTTTGAAGTATAAAAGATTTTTAGAACCTTAATTAGTTTTATTTATGATTCTCTGTTTCTCACAAGTGGTGAATGAAAAGCTTGTTTAGTATATAAGAACGAATTGAACATGAGATTTTAACATGCGAAATTAAGAAAGCGTTAGTAATATGATTGTAAATGCATCTTAGTACATATACATAATTAGGTTAGTGTTAAGTAATAATATGAGTTAGGAAAATAATTTGAAATATATTAGTATCATGTCAACTTTCAATGCAAATAAATTATAAGTATTAAAATAAAATAGAAAATATAAAATTGAGACTACATTTTTTTAAAATACCTTATCGGCAGTGTTTTTATTTTCAATTTTGTTCAATTTGACAATATTTATTAATTTAATTATTAAATATAAATAATAAAAACAAGAAGGCAAACAAAGCAGCCGTATGTTGGCCCGAAAAATTGCCCGATGTTAGACCGACAAATTTGCCGATGCTGACCCAGTGTTACTCTCCGGAGTCCGGAAGTAATCTAGCCGAATTGTTTGCCGATCATCGGCAAAGTCTGGACCGATATCCGCCCGATGTTGATCCATTTTGAAAACCCTACATGGGCGCAAAACATTTTTCAATTACACAGAATCAGATCAGTATCCCATTAGGATCCTACTAGTTCCCAATGCAGGATCCATATCGGTTCCTATTCCAATGTCTAAAGGTCCTAAGGCTGGCTTCCTATGTATTTTAATGTGCCGAGGTCTATTCAATTCCATCATGCCAGGGTTTTGATATAACCTCCAAAAAGCAAAATTTCTGTTTAACTTGTAGAAACATCTGTCAAAACTGTAAGTAAGACTAAAATTTAAGTCAAGAAAGCTTAAAAAATATTCAACAATAGTTCCAAAGATATAAACCGAAATATCTAAGCATATTTTAGAAAAGAAACCACTATTTTCAGGTTAAGGCACGGTTTGATCGACTTAACGCCATGTCTAAGAACTCCGATGATAACTTAGGAGTCTACCTTCATTTTCATTTTTTCTTGAAATTTCTTTTAAAAAATAATAATAAATCACACATTCATGACATACTTGAATATTTTTTAAGATGATTCTCCAAGTTTCAAAGCACAATTGTTTAGTTTAACTGTAAGTAGTGAGAAACTAATGAGGCGATAACAAAACTTAAAAAAAATTCAGAAAAAATGAAAGTATATTCTATAATTACCATCCGACTTCTTGAACGTGACTTAACGTGACTTTAACGTGACCGACTGTTAAAAAAAAGATATTTAGTCGTTTTTGCTCATATTTCGGGAACTAATGAATATTTTTTAAGATTTTTTAGTTTAAATTAAAGGTGATACTTCAAATTTTAAGTTAATATAAGTCTCAGATTTTTCTTATATTTTTTATATTTATTTTTTCTTTTTATTTTTGGTTCCTCCATGTATACCCTTTTCGGGATTTTACATATTTAATACCCTCCAATTATTCTCCATAAGTCCCCATCCATTCCCCCTAACTTGCGTCCGTAGCCGACTTTAATTAGAATTATTCGTATTCATCTGGCCCTTTCTAATCAGAGTTAAGGGAAACTACGGAAAACCTTAACTGAGTAAAGCCGATTTATCGGCAGTTGAGTCTTGGATGTATGATTTCGAAGTCTCGAAATAACACAAACAAGTCCTCAACGTCAAATCTCCCGCTCTAAGTACCTCACGTGCCGGAAAAAAACCTAGGGCTAACGGGCGCGAACCCTCGATCCGCTACCGCAAAGTCCAAGGCATTTTCCAACTGAGCTACTCAGTTGATTTTTATATTTTTTATATATTTTGTTATAATTTAAAAACAAATTTTTGTTTCTTGAGATTATGTGAAAAACCTGACTTGATGGGATGGAATAGACGTCGGATTCGTATTCAGTGTATCAAAATATAGAGGGAATGGGTACTTTTCCTTATATATTTCCCTATACATAGGAAATATATATATTCTATATTTTCCCTAAACTCCTACACTTTTTGTTAATTTGTGTTGCTGTGATAGTTATTTAACGGTCCATTTTTATTATGAAATATGTTGATAAAATATTATAATAATATGTTATAATGAAATGTTATAATAAAAAGTTATAAAATGTAAAGTGTCACTCCCGAGTGTCAACCATGTAAGAGGGTTTATAATAATTTAATTCTTTAATTCAATTGCAATGAATTAGATCAGAATACAAATTGTCTGGTATTTTTAATCTTGAAGATAACGTCTGGTCTCTTCAAAACATTTGTCTTTGAATTTATGAACTCTTTCTTATTAAATTAAGTTTTATATTTTAAAATTTTATTTATTAAGTACATAAGATAAAAAAGTCCTATAAATCGCTCCAGCAGACTGTTCTGATTATATTATGTGTGACAATATCACTTTTGTCCAAAAATGGCGGCCACTTATATGTACGGTATATACAGAGCAAAATTGCTCAAGTGATCCAAATGAAAATGAATTTTTATCGTACCAGGCTAAAACTTTTACAAAATTTGGTCTTACAGACTAATATTTTAGCCAACAAATAGGTATTGTTAAATTTAATCAAAAATGATGGATGGGGTGGGGAGGGGGGGATTTTTTGATAAATAGATGACTTAGGGCCTTTTCAGGGCTTTTAGTACTTGTATGGTATAGGAGATACAGAAATTTAGTTCAAACATTTTTTAGAGATTTTTTCCTGATTTTTCGAAAAATAAAACAACAGTTTTGAAAATTTAAAGATTAAACCATTCTTTATCAAAAATGTAAATATTTTGTAATTTTTTGGAAAATAGGCCCTTTTTATTTTATTTTTTTACATTCTAATCAATAATGAGAAAACATTAAAAATGTGCAATTTTTGACTTTTGACCATTTTCGCATTTCTCGATATTTTAAAACACCATAAAACAGAAAAAACGGTTTTTTCAAATGTGTCTCATTGTCTGTTGTTTTGACGTAATAACTTGAGTAAAAATTAATTCATCTAATTCAAATTTGGTATGGCTTTAAAATGTCCCAAGATACATGCTAAGTTCGTTGAACAGCTGTTTCTCACAAAAAATGTCAAAATTAAACAACTCTTAATAAATCAAAAAATTCACATATTTTTCATTTTTTGAAAAAAATTTTTTATTATTTTTTTTTAAACTACTTGTCAAACTAAACAGTTCTTTTCTTTATACCTTTTTTCTAACATTAAAAACAAGAAGTATAGAATCTAAATCTGAATTAGTCACTTTTCAGTCTTTTAACTGATTGAAATAGGACTGATTCGTTTATTTAATGAATTAATAACCGTTTTGACTTATTTTTAGTCAATAGTGACTAATTTTCTGTAGAAAACTGGAAATGTATTTTGTAAAGTTTAGTATTTTAATTAGTAATGATTACCAAATGAATTTGTATTTTTCTACACTTTCTGTCCACTAAATATGAAACTGTCCTTCTTTTTTGTTTCAGAAATATAAAATAATTAATTATTATCAAACATTAATAAGAATACAATAATTTACCAATAAATAAACTTATAACTATTCTAATTGTATTATTTTAAACCTTATGAAAATCTGCAACCAACAAACCCAATTTTGAGGATCAGAAAGTTACCATGCTACAAATTTCAGATACAAAAAATGGATGAAGTTTCCAGTAATAACGTATAGAATTCAGATTGAAAACGTATGATAACCTCATGATTTTCGGATTAAAACATACAAATTACAGATAAATCCGTATAAGAAACGTTTGATTGAAATTTCGATTTTGTATGACAGATACGATTCTTACATAATCGTATAAATATCATTTCTGAACTTAAATAAAATTTTAATTTCCAATTTAGATGACAGATTAAGAATGGATTGAATCTAAATTAAAAATGGAAAAGAAACGGATTAAAATATCCGGTTTGAACCGAAAAGTTACTCGGTTTTTGAATCGTTTTTTTAATCGAAATTTTAATCATGGTAATTAGTAACATTTAATAAAACAAAAATAGAATATTAATTCTTTCTTATTAATTACTTGGTTTAATTATACTTCTATTCAAATGATATTATTTATTAAAAACATCGATTAACTTTTAAAAATCTGTTTATATATGTTTGGTACACAAACATTCAGACACATAGAGATTTTTACAAATTGATCCATGCCATTTATCAAAAATATCATTTGTATAGAAGAATTATTTAACCAATTGACTAATAAAAAGGAATTAATGTTCTACTTTTATCTTATGAAATGTTATTAATTAATTAATAAACTTTCTAAACATTAAAACAAGTCTGAGCTTGTTGGATGCGGATTTTCAAAAAATTTAAAATAATAAAATCAGAATAGCTATAAGTTTCTTAATATCTAAATTATTCCGTTTTTATTAATTTTGCTTAATTAATTAATTTATATCTCGGAAACAAAGAAGGACGTTTCCGTATTTGGTGAAAAGAAAGTGCACATTCTAAGGTTCATTTTAAATTTAAAAAAACAAATAAAACGAGCACTTTTTAAAATAACGCAAAAGTGTTTTTACTTTTAATAAAAAATGGTCAAATTTTGAATTTTTTATTATTTTTATTTTATTTTTCGAATGATCAAAAAAAATCTTTAGAAAATGTAGAGACTGGTTAAATTTCTGTAGCTCTTATCATAAAAGAATTATGGCTCAAAAGTGTCGAAACAAGCGAGCGAAAAATTGTACTTTGAACTTTATGGCGCAAAATTGAGTATTGCTTTTAATTGCCAGCTGATACCCTTTCCGGGCGGACAACGATTTCTCTGTAACCGCCTTACTTGCAAAAAATAACGTACTTTCCGTGCAGGTCTGATGATGGTCTAGTCGGGCATTGCAAAGACCGTCTATTCTAGCCCACTTGACCAGGCCCCAACCTGGGCCAGTCCAGACTGAGGTGATTTAATTATCGACATATATCGTCCAGATAATCTCACCGGGCCCAGATCTGGTCCAGTCCAGATGGTCTTAGTTGAAAATTGACTGTCATTTAGACGGTCATCATATGAGTTTTCTCAGTGAATGTGTGTATTTTATAAAACAGCAGAATAATTCAATAAGCATTCTACTTAATGGTTTAACGCGCTTACGCACCTTATGAAGGCAATTCGCAGAATATTCACATAAGGTTTCGTAGCGTAACTGGTTAGAGCGACAGCATGTTTTAGCGTAGGGTCAAGGGTTCGAATCCCACTGAGGAAGACAATTTTAATTTGTGAGTTTAATATTAAGGAGCGTGTTGTGGTAATCAAAATGAAATGTAATGTACAGTGCATTGTAAAACCATAAAGTAAAAAATTAAAATAATAAAAGTACATGTAGTATAATAGTCGATAACAAAAATGTGTTATAAATAACAAAATTGTGTTAGTGTTAAAGATACATGGAAAGAAAAATCAACGTTTTTGGTGGTTTTCGTATATGAGTCCAGCACTTACCAATTTAGCAAGAAAACACGAAATAAGAGTAAAAATGTCTACTTTATCGGTAAGAGCGGAGTTCACGCTAAAAAATTCTGAGACGGTTTATACTAAAAAACGTAAATTTTTCTTTTCGTGGAGAAAACTTTTTTATTTTTAAATTCAAATTTCTCGTTTTACAGTTTTTTTTACTGACCAGGGGGCTAATTACCTAATTTCCCACTTCCCACATCCCACTTCCAATTTTGCACTGTCCACTTTCCACTTTTCACTTTCCACTTCCCACTTTTATATTCCCACATCCCACTTCTGACTTCCCACATTCTACTTTTCACTTCCCACAACCCACTTCTCACTTTTCACATCCCACTTCTCACTTCCCACATCCCACTTTCCACATCCTACTTTTCACTTACCACATTCCACTTTTCACTTCCCACATCTCACTTCTCATATCCCACTTTCCTCTTTTCACTTTTCACATTCCACTTCCCACTTCTCACTTTCCACGTCTCACTTTGCACTTTCCACATACCATTTACAACTTTCCACTTGTGGGATGTGGGATGTGTAAAGTGGAATGTGGGAAGTGGGACGTGAAAAGTGGGATGTTGAAAGTGAAAAATGGAAAGTAGAATGTGGAAAGTGAGAAGTGGAAAGTGGGATGTGTAAAGTGAAAAGTGGAATGTGGGAAGTGTAAAGTGGTAAGTGAGATGTGGAAAGTGAAAAGTGGGATGTTGAAAGTGAAAAATGGAAAGTGGAATGTGGGAAGTGGAATGTGGGATGTGGGAAGTTAGGTAAATAGCCCCCAGGTCTGGAAAAGTTTTTGGGATCTGGACGGGTGCTGTCTGGATTGTCTGTTTTTGTAATCGGGCTTTGTCCAGACAGTCTCATCTAGACCAAACCATGGGCATAACGTAACAGTTCTGGCCAGTGCCATATCAGGACCGTCTTACGTTTTGTTCTGCGTTGGCCTTCTTCCTTCACAATCACTTCTCGTACAGAAAATGGCGTACTCTCTATACAGGCATTATGAAAAGAATCGTGATCTACACGGGCGCAAGCTGATTGATACTTGGGTCAGATGCAGAACGATCTTGTGGACCCTTCGCCTCCTTCGGTCCTCTGCATTTTACCCACAAGGCAATCACCTGCTTTGCGCTCTTGTAAATTAATGTACTATTTTTCAATTGAATCACCTAAGAAATTTTGCACCATATATAATATATAGGTTTTAATTTTAAGAAGGGAATAATGCTGAAAGGGAATCCTAACATCTTTAAACAAATTAAATATTACCTTTCATTATTTTTTTCAACAATTTCTTTAAAGGGCATTGATGGATACATTTTTACATCTTTTATATTTTTTTCCCGACACTTTTGCTCATCCATATGGTTCGTTTGCGGTTCACACCAGTCAACATGCTCTTTAAAAACAGTAACTATTTCCTTGTCTACATTTGCTTTACCGGAACATCCGTATTTATAGTTTATACAACGATATTGTTGCGTCTCTTCGTTCACGTTTGGATTTATTTTGTAATATAAAAAACCCTCAAATTCAAACCTCTTTGAATTCTTTCTTTTACCAGGCAACTCTTCCATTTTCATTAATCTGTAGTTTTGAAATAAAACTGTTGAGAGTTTTCTTAAAGCAATGCTATGTTTCAGTGTAGTATTGAAGTTATTCAACATAAAGGGGTTTTTAGAGTTATTTTTCTAATCAAAATAGGATAAACGCTATAGTATTCGGACATTTTACATATATGATTACAGTTCAGAAATTTTTGAACAGGAGCGTTATTTCCTCACATTTAGGTCCAGTTTATCTCAATAAATATAACTCAACTTAAATAATGGCGAAATATTGGTTACCCTAAGGATTTTTGAAATTTTAGAAAGTGACCGGTAACTATCTGCTTTCCTATCTGACTATTGTCTGTTTTCATTCTTTTCAAAAAATCATTTTTTAAACAATAAAAAATTTTGTTTTGGTGAATATTGTTCGTGTTTCATTTAAATATAACCTCCAAGACCAACAGTCTGTTTTAAAATAAAATTCATAATCATTGTATTTTTACATTCTCATCAATGAAGAGAAAGTTTAAAAAATGTACGATGTCTGATTTTTTAAAATTCCATGATTTATTGACGATTTGTGATACCCTGATACCGAAAACATGGGTTTTACAAAGTCTGTCTATGTCAAATTGGTAGTGGCTAGATAACTTTAGAAAAAATTGCTCAATGAACTAGAAATTGGATATGTTTTTTTAAATATTCCAAAGTATAGGCTAAGTTCGTTTAATTTTGTAAAAATTTCCTAATTTGAAAGTACTCTCGAGCGCGATGCGCGATTGCCGTCATGAGAATGTATTACTTAAAATCAGAAACACTGAATATTTATATTATTTAATCTTCTTTCAAGTTTGTCTGTTCCTAGAAATGGCATCTTAGAAATCTTCAAAGTCACCTTTAAGAAACATTGGTACAAACAAAAAAATGTATGCCCTTAAATTTAATCTTTAAATTTTCTGCAAAAGCAAACATTTACTTATTTACAAAGGGTCTCATTACACATTGCTAATTTTTTTTCTGTTTTAAAACTTTATTTATTTGGTCTTCAATGTCAAATTCATTAAATTAAGAGCCTTAAGAATGCTCAACACATTCACATAACCTCAAACTAAACGATAGTTTTAAATGTAGAATAAAAATATAACTAAAACTGATTTTAACAAATTTCAAAAGATCCAATTGTCCAATTTTCAAAAAAATTATAAATTTTTTTTTTTTTTGAAAATTATGAAATTACAATTTAAAAAGTTTCTACAATTTTGTTAGTTAAATTTTTTAATTATTTTTTTGGTAAAAAGTTATTTAAAAAATACAATTTTTATTTTTGATATTTTTTAAACAAAATATTATTTAAGAAAATAAAACAAATAAAACTGTAGAGAATATTTCATAGAACAAAATGATTAATTTATAATAAATTTTTGTCAAACTAATTTTTTCTGAAAATTGCACAACTGCATCTTTCGAAATTTGTTAAAATCAATTTTAATTATACCTCAATTCTTTATTTAAAACTGCTGGTTAGTTTGAGGTTATGTCACGAACATATATAACTTTCTTTAAATAATGATCTTTTTTACAAAAATCAATAGCGGATTAGAATACGTTAATTATTAAAAAAGGTATCATGGTATTTGTAATTAGACATAGGTATAAGTTTCTCAGGTGTTAAAGTGTTTTTAAGGAGGTTCTCCAGGTAATCGATTTTAGGAATTTTCTCAAATTTTGCAAAAGTTTTCTGCTGTGTGTCCTTTATACGTGAAAAAAATCTAAATGCATTTTGCTATTTAAACAACTAAGAAATTTAGGTTAAAAATTGCAACTAGCAAGTAACATATCATAGAGAATAATAAGTGAATAAATTATATTAAAAATATTCAGTAGGCGTTGCCATCATTAAAGTTAAAGTAATTTAAAATAAAAATATAAAGTAGTTCTTCATTGAAAATATACTTGAAAGGTAGTCAAAATGATACAAATTAATAACGCTGCAAATAGATTTTGTAAAAGAAGTGTTATATATACATTAATTTACCATAAGGGCTAAAAAAATTTTTTTTAATAATTTCCTATTTCCGCTATAAAAGATTGGAGGTTATGTTAAAATGTTTTTTATGAGAAATAAGTACGTTGATTTGTCGATGCTGAGACTCTAACGGAAGGCCACGGGAACTACCTTAAAAAAGCAAATGTACCTATATATATATCATTAACTAAAAAATACATAACCATTAAAGTTTTATAAAAACGAAGCATTTGTTAAAAATATTGAGGAAATTTATTTTATAATATACGTAAATGTGGAATGGGGGGAGAAGTATTTTCGATAGGAATTATCTCTGGAGACACACTTTTTGCGGTATCACTTACTCCATTTTCACTATTTTCAATGAAAATTAAGGAAAATATGTCTTAAATATTTATTACATAGATGTTGATAAAATACAGAACAATAATTGAATCTGCAACGCCAAGCATGTTTTTAAAATCATGCCCTTTTCATTGAATAAATCTGTTTTCTTAACTATTAAACAGATAAATGATTTATTTTCATAAATTCGAACAAAAAAGGTGTCAATTAGAAAACTAAAAATTTGAGTTTTACAAATTAAAAAATTGTTAAATCTATACAAAAATTAATGTATCACTTTCTGTAGAATTATTACGATAAAATAGAAGTAGGGTTTTAAAATAATAGTTAAATAAAAAAATCGCATGTCTAAAAAATGTAAATCCATACTTGTAGTCACAAAAATGTTAAAAAAGGTCTTATTTTAAATTAATTTTAAGTTAAAAAAGTAGTTTTAAAGATATAGAATTCAAAAATTCAAAAATTTGTGGAGAATTTTGAACAAAAAAATTGTATGAAATTTAAAATTATTTAGGTTAACTGGTTCTATTATTTTTCCATAACAAAGTTCTAAAAACACATTTGCATAGATTAATTAATTATTCATTTTTATAAAATAAACAATGGTTATCAGTAAAGAAATTAAGAGACAAAAAAAATTAACAGTCTTGGTGTTACCTTAATCGAAGCGAGACATTAGTGATTGCAGAAAACTGAAATTATAACTAAGAAAAATGAAATAAACTTTTTTAAACGAATTAGTTTTAAAATATTATAAATTAATGAGAAATTTATTTATTTCTGACACTTAAATAAAAATATTGTACTCGTAACTGTCACTTATGTTCACAACAAATTTTTGTTACTAAGCAACCGTCAGTTGAATATTGTAGAGATTTATCGAACCAGAATACAAAGATTCAGTATTTAAAAAAGGAGAAAGTAATTTGCACAACAATTAATTACGAATGCAGAAACTTTATAGAGAGCGATCATTTAATAACCAATTAATTACTTTTTGACTAAACTATTCTAATTTAAAAAAATCTGTAACTATGAAAAAAGTCTTTAAAATCAATGTCATAAGAGTGTGTGAGTAAATGAGTGAGTGAGTGAAAGAGAGATTAAAATATATATTTTCCCATATATTTTGTACCTGAAAAGAAATAATGAGTAAAACACAAAGGGAGTTTTAGAAGAATTTAATTTTTCTAGAATACTTTTTAATTTTAAAGTTTAAAATTTTGTTTACACATTCAGATTCAGCACAACAATTAAAAATATACTGTAGTAATCAGTATTATATTTTTCAAAATCTAATTAATTGAATTTATGTTCTAATGTATCACAAAACTGCAACACACGAAGTAAAATATTTTAGGATTATGTCAAAGCTGAAATATTATAACTTTATATTATTACTTAAAGTATAACAGTAAATAATTTATTAAAATGACGAATTTTTAATAATCTTACCAGTAACTCCAATACATTCGAAATGTTTTCATCACAATTTTAGAGTATAATCTGTTACCTGATTTCACCAAAGTTACCAGAACTCATTGTTGTAAACTTTTATTTATTGTTTCCTTTGGCATATCATTCTTTATTCAGTTAATTCTTCTTAAATAATAAAAATATCCCATTATCTAAATGTGTTGTAAATGTGGAGTAAAAGCATATTTAAATATTTATTTTTAAAAATCTTGCAGGTTATGTAGAATTTTTTCATATTAATTTTCTCTGTACATTGAAGTCGCCAGTCACTCACTTATAATTAAAACTGCAATTTTCTTTCAGTCACATTTTTAAACAAATTTCATTTGAATCTACAGTAATAATTTTAATTTTTTAAACTTGTTTTTATTTTCTTTTTCTATATCTAAAGGAGAACGCAGAATATGTGGTTTGATATTAGGTTTTTAACGTAGACCATAGAGATATTATACATAGAGTAGAAAAGGTATGGCAGGTAGCGTATGTACTACAGTCGACGTCAGATATGCCTTCCAAAAAGTTACTGAAGAAATCCCCACTGTGCGTATCACTTTCTATGTTGTTTTATTCCATGACTTAAAATTTCCCATAGGCAGAAATTTCTTTAGTAACTTTTTGGAAGGCATATCTGACGTCGACTGTATACATACCAGTATCTGTCCTTCAATCCGTGCCAGCGCAAGAGAGACATCAACTGGTGCTATCTATAGTTTTCTCTTTTTATTAAGCGGACGCTTTCGAACGGACTTTCTACTCTATGCATAATATCTCTATGACCTAGACGCGTCGTTTAGCCACGGAGGAATAATAAGGAGACCGAAGTGCAATGCTTTGGTCTTTAAGGAGAATCCAGAATAGAGCTGTGTACACAGGTAGCGACGCGCCGACGTTCATTCTGTCCTTCTCTTTTAGAAGTGAGAGACAAGGACATAATGAACGTCGACGCTACGTTAACGTCGCATAGACCTCTATTGTGGATTCCTCTTTAAGGTGAGTCCAGAATAGGTGAATTTCAATGTCGACGCGTAGAAACCTAGACGTAGGTCACGTGGTCTCCATAAGAAATACATAGGGACCACGTGACTACGTGTAGGTTTCTGCGCGTCGACGTTGAAATTTCACCTATTCTGGACTCACCTTAACTCTTGCACCTGCGCGTTGCACGAGTTTTGTCTCTTGCTCTTAAGGGAAATATGAGAGACAATTGCTGTGACAGGCAGGAACACTTCGTGTGTGAAAAAATAGGGTTATGTAAACAGTTTAAATAACGTTTAACGAATATAAAAATTAAAAAATTAAATTATTTAATATTCATTTTATATTATACATAAAATCAATGAGTCAATTTACACCGTCTACCCTATGATACGAAAGTTTCGTATAAGCACCCTATAATACGCTCCTTGCGTATATTTATGTTTGCGCAGAAGTCCATGATCTATTTTGCCAAGTGTTACCAATCTAGAAAAAGGTGCGAATAAAGCCGGTAATCTTGTGTTGTGCTCGTTGTACTTGTTTAAAATACTTGTTTTTAAAATACGTTTGCTGGTTCGTGTAATCATCAAAACCCAAAAAATAAATATTTCCCATAATCCTTATTTCTTATAGTTTTACTGTAGAGAGTCCTTTTTTCGAAAAAGTGTCTGTATTTTTCTAAAACAATTGTCAAAATGAAAATTTTCAGGAAAAGAGGGGAATGTGTTTGACAACCACTGTTATCCACCTCCACTTTTCTTTTTTCAACGTCCTTAACTCGTGTTCTTCAGAAAAAGTACAGTGCTGTTCAGGAATGCCTTCCGTGTTTGACGCTCGTCTTAGTTATATGTTACCATAGAAACAAATGTGCAAGACAAGTGCCAACTGGGAAGGCATTCCTGAACACTACTGTACAGTCCCGGCCATTAATGCCTTCCTCTTTTTCACTAGAAAATTTCTACTCACTGAGTTTTCTTCTATGTAGTTTTACTTCATGCCTTAACATTTCATATGGATATAGAATAATACTACATAGAAAGAAACTCAAAAAAGGAAGGCATTAATGGCCGGAACTGTACAACGAGCACAACACAAGATTACCGGCTTAATTCGCGCCTTTTCCTAGATGGGTAACACTTGGCAAAAAAAGATAATGGACTTATGCGCAGACGCAAATATACGCAAGGAGCGTATCATAGGGTGCTTATACGAAACTTTCGTATCATAGGGTAGACGGTGTAAATTGTCTCAATATAAATTTCGCAAACTTATGTAAAAAGAAACATATTGGATCAAGTGATTTCCCCAAACACTGCTTTTTGTAAGTTATAGTAATAAAAAAATTAG
The DNA here is from genome assembly GCA_011057455.1 of Ganaspis sp. Gsp50. NCBI lineage: Eukaryota > Metazoa > Arthropoda > Insecta > Hymenoptera > Figitidae > Ganaspis > Ganaspis sp. Gsp50. The sequence continues at coordinate 13,899 of WNHD01003778.1, forward strand.
TTCCATCATTTCGAAAACATTTAACTTTAAAACAAACATTATAAATCTACAACTGAGGTAATAATGTTTTTTTATCACAATAATTAGTGTCACACCCTGGTAAACGACACGCCATCTTTATCACTAAACTTTCAAATCATTTCATTTATTAAAAACTGTCTGTACACTTTTAAAAACATAAACACAACATCTCACTTTAACTTTGCTTTGAAAGCGAAAAAGATAGAACGCGCATGTGCAAGAGTTCCAGGTTAATTTCTTCTGTCGACCGAAGACAGAGAATTGACACAAAACTATACTGGGAGATCGGTCTCCTTATTACAGTCTCCGTGGGCAAACCACATCATCAAGAGGAATCCACAATAGAGGTCTATGCGACGTTAACGTAGCGTCGACGTTCATTCTGCCCTTGTCTCTCACTTTGAAAAGAGAAGGACAGAATGAACGTCGACGCGTCGCTACCTACGTACACAGCTCTATTCTGGATTATCCTTCAGGTTTCTAAGCACTCAGGTTACATTTACACCTCTTGCTGTCGGTCGTCGACCAACGAAATTTACATTGGAGTAAGAAAGACAGACTGTGTGCTGTCTCTTTTGTTCCAAAGGAAAGTTTGTTGGTCGACGACATTTACACAAAAGGTGTAAATGTGCCCTCAGAGCATGAATGTCGACGTGGGCATGCAGATACGGGGTAACCCTGTGTCTACATGTAGTCCGAAGATGCGAACTTCATAGAGATATTATAATATGTATAGAGCAGGGGAGACATATGGCTGCATGTAAGTGGAATTGTGCTACAGTTAGAAAGAGAGATTAAATAAGTGTACAGTCGCGGCCATATATGCCTTTACATTTTGTCACTAGAAAATTTCTACTCAGTGAGTTTCTTTCTATGTAGTTTTATTCTATTTCCATATGAAA
>WNHD01003779.1:0-12941 GCA_011057455.1 Ganaspis sp. Gsp50
AGAAGAAGAAGTAGAAGATGAAGAGAAAGTGGGGGAAGAAGTGTTGAGAGAAAGAGTATTGTTGGGAAAAAGTGAGGTGTCAAGCAAAGGGAATTCGTCAAAGAAAGTGTAGAGGTGGCATTGGACCGTGGACGACAAACTTCATCCCTTGCCTCCTTCACTACCCTTCAAGTGGGTTGGAGGTTTGCAGACGCGACACCTTTGACATAGTTGGCCAGCTCTGGTCGAGGGTTTATTTTCGCGTCGCGACGGTTTCGTTCTTTTTATCTCAAAGCTGTTTCCCTTTGCGCCTCTTCTGTTTTCCTCAATTTCCAATGAGTTGGAATACGACATGAAACGCTAAACTGCCACAAAGGGGGTGAACCGTAAGCGTCCTCTCTTTCGACCCCTCGCCGTCGCATCGTTTGTCGATCCATTCCTCCTGGTTGGGAGTTACAGGTTCTGCTTCCTCTGTTTCCTAGCCCTCTCACTTGCTGGCGCCGATTGAAGCTTCCTAATGTTTGTCCCGCAGCTCACTTTATTCTCTGTTTTCAGCCAGCCAGCGTTCTCGAAGATTCAATGAATCAGAACACTACTCTCGCTGCAAATGCCTCGATCACAAAAGGAATCCTTGCGTGTGCCATGGAAAACCATCGAATGGAAAGGGTGAATTTTGTGCGTGTCATCCCGTACGTGGTTGAACGGAAACAGTCCGCACTAACCCTTGTGGGCTTATAAACCATTTTCACACTCCCTTCAAAGTGACCCGAGTGCTTTCGCGCGCAAGAGCGAATGTGTGTATTCTTTCGAAAATTGGTTTACCACGTGCGGAGATTTCTCTTTGGTTGTCCGCTCGAAAATCCCTTCAATTTTCTTGCTATTTTTGCAATTTCTCAGGTATTCAATTTTTTGTATTTCTCGGGTATTTTTCCACGAATTATTGCGTGCGAATTCATTTGCTGAGAGGTGTAAAATTGTACAGTGTTTGCAATGTGGTTTTGAGTGGATTTGTCATTTTCGTTGCACATGCAGAACAAAGGAGCAATTATAAACTGCAAGTGTGTTGGATAGTTTGTTGTAAAGGGGTGCTGTCAATGTTAAGAATATCAGACAGGTGCCACGTGTGAAATGGGGTTGGGTCGCCGAGTGTGAAGGTTTCTTGTGTCGAGTCTTGCTACAAACGGTTTTACTAATTACAAGGAAGCCGCAACTTTATGTAAACCGGCACTAAAGGCAGCTGCCAGTTCCCGTACTTCCGTGGTCTCGTTTACTTGTCCAACTTTTCTCCCACTTTGCAAAAATCGCCATTAGTGGAAAATCACTGTCCTTTAACTAGCTAAGGACAAACCGAATTCAAGGATACTGTTCCAGGATTAATTCAGTTGTATTTCTAGTAGTAATTTGAACACAAGTTAGTGGTAGTTGAATACAAGAATAAAAAGTTTCCTTTATATCCATATTCCGATCTTTTTAAAATAAAACATTTCCTTTATATCCACATTCCAATTTTGCCATAATTACGTTTGTATTAACGTCCCGTCTGCGTTAAAGTTCCATCTGCATTAAAATTCCATTTACGTCGAAATTCCATTTGCGTTATAATTCCATCCGTGTGAAAATCCCGTTCACTGAATGAATTGTGTAGTTACTTTTATGGGGAATTATGAATCTCAAAGTGTAATAAAGGTCATCTTATTGTTCGCTACCAAACCTTAAAGACTAACCCCTTTCCCAGAGACTACGAGGGAGGTTATTCCCTCGACCCCTGCGCAGCTTAATATAAACCCCTCGCAAGACGAGGATTTCGACCTTTAACGAAATGCCAGACAGTCTTATAAATAGGCTAACATCGTGTCTATTCTCCTGTTAACGATTTTTGAAACCCTTTTCAATGTTGCAAATGACAACACTGTTTTCTAAATTCGACAGTTCAATCCATCACAATCGTATTCGATACGATACATGAATACATTAATACGACACATGTATAGGATACATGTTCATGATTAGGCAATAAAGACAAGTATCAAGATAATATCAAGATTTAGGATACATTTTAATTTTATTTATGTATCTTGTATTATTATTGTATGTTTTTATTATTCACCTACGATGATTAAACATCCCGGAAGTAGCTTTCATCCTAGGATCTCGTTGGAGTTCACATTTTAATGAGAAACCATTTTGAATTTTCGAGGAAAGTTAAAGCGGAACCGCCCTTGTTAGCGAGTTGTCAATTGGCGATGAAGAGGCGGTATTGGTTGACGCGATAACTCTTACGAGACAGTCATTAGTCGAATGAGAAGAGGTATTTGGACGAGCGTGCGTAAATATCCCTAGGACTCTGGTCATCAATCATAGTCACATACGACCCAGAGTTCGTCGATGCGCGCAAATTACATATCGGCTTACAGACCTCCCCGCTTCCTACGGTGACTTGAGTCATTAAAAGAAAAGAAGAAATGCTCTCCGACGCCTACAAGGGAATTAACTCGCTCTAAATCCACGCCTCGTACTTGTGCTTTAGCCACTTTACCGCACGCTCGTTCATGACACCCGTCTTCATTAGGCCAACCATGCTTCACAAAAAAACTAATTTCATCAGATTTTAGTCTCAGGAGACTTAATCATAGTTATTACCTTATGAAAGCAAAGAAGAATATATTTAAAGCTACGTACATTGTTGGTCTAGGCATCTTCCTATTAAATGAGTCTTTCCAGTCATTAGGAGGATTAATTATTTGCTTCTCTCCACTCTTCTTTTCATTATAATTAATAGTACTAGCAATAATTAACCACGCAAAACGATTCTCGGAATTTATTGAAAGAACATTCAAAGAACAATCCAGAATTTTTAAAGAGGCTTTTAGACATTGCTATGATTATTATTTAGCATTCGACATGCAAATCAAAAACTTGTAAATTATACGTCAATTGATAAACAGGAATTGGTAAACGCCTCTCAGGAAGCGGAAGTATACGGTTCCGAATCCAACGATCCGGATTTGGTTCGCAACCCACTAAAACCTAGTAAACGTACTTCAGAAGTTGCAAACCATCATTCTAGATTTGATAATCAATCCAATCGTTCAGGAATCGTAACCATTCTGACTCCAATGAACATTAATGCACAATTTCTTGCATTTCCTGTACCTATTCAAACGTTCCAAAACCGTTTATCATACAATTCCGCTCGTTCATATACACATGACTTCTGTAAATTTTCCGCAAATTTTCGAACATTTCCTGTTCAATCCCACACGTTTGTTGTACGTTTCCCGTTCATCTCGGTAAATTTCCCGTTCATCACCGTACAAGCCCTGTTCATTCCAGTACATTACCGCACATTTTTGTAATTTTTCTTTTCATTCCCGTACACTTTCTCCACCTTCCGGCAGCATTCCTGCATATTCCCCTATGTTCCCGTACAATTGAGGATAATTCCCATACTTTTTGAATAAACTCCCTGTTTATTAGCGTTTGTTTCCTGTTCATATATTTTACACTTCTGACTATTCCGCACACTCGTTCACATTCCCGTACATTTTCCAACATTCCCGTACGTTTTTTAAACATTCCCGAACGTTTTTCAAATATTCCCGTACGTTTTTTAAATAACCCCGTACGTTTTTTAAATAATCCCGTGCGTTTCTTAAACATTCCCGTACGTTTTTTAAATATTCCCGTCCGTTTTTCAAATATTTCCGTAGATTTTCCAACATTCCCGTACGTTTTTTAAACATTCCCGTACGTTTTTTAAATAATCCCGTACGTTTTTTGAATATTTCCGTAGATTTTCCAACATTCCCGTATGTTTTTTAAATAATCCCGTACGTTTTTCAAACATTCCCGAACGTTTTTTAAAATATTCCCGTACGTTTTTTAAATAATCCCGTACGTTTCTTAAACATTCCCGTACGTTTTTTAAATAATCCCGTACGTTTTTAAACATTCCCGTACGTTTTTTAAACATTCCCGAATGTTTTTCAAATATTCCCGTCCGTTGTTTGAATAATCCCGTACGTTTTTTAAATAACCCCGTACGTTTTTTAAATAATCCCGTACGTTTCTTAAACATTCCCGTACGTTTTTTAAATAATCCCGAACGTTTTTTAAACATTCCCGTACGTTTTTTAAATAATCCCGTACGTTTATCAAATATTCCCGTACGTTTTACCAACATTCCTGTACGTTTTTCAAATATTTCCGTAGAATTTCCAACATTCCCGTACGTTTTTTAAACATTCCCGAACGTTTTCCAAGTATTTCCAACCGTTTTTTAAATAATCCCGTACTTTTATCAAATATTCCCGTACGTTTTAGCAACATTCCTTTACGTTTTTCAAATATTTCCGTAGAGTTTCCAACATTCCCGTACGTTTTTTAAATAATCCCGTACGTTTTTTAAACATTCCCGAACGTTCTTCGAATATTTCCGTAGATTTTCCAACATTCCCGTACGTTATTTAAATAATCCCGAACGTTTTTTAAACATTCCCGTACGTTTTTCATATATTTCCGTTGAATTTCCAACATTCCCGTACGTTTTTTAAATATTCCTGTACGTTTTTCCAACATTCCTGCACGTTTTTCAAATATTCCCGTACCCTTTCCAAATATTTTCGTACGTTTAACACACATTCCCGTACGTTTTACAAACAGTCCCGTAAGTTTTCCAAACATTCTCGTACAAATTTCGCTCATTTTCTTATTGATTTCATATACATTTCCCGTTCATATCCCGTATCTTACCATGAGAATAAAGTTCCGAACGTTCAAATGAACGAAATGTTTATCCTTATATTTTTAAAATTTTAGTTTTGCACTAAAATATTGTTTTATGTAACAATTATTGACTTTTATGTTTTTCTTGTTTAAAAACAATTATCAATTTTTATTACAAAAGTATATTTTTAAAAAATTAAAACGAAAATAAAACAATTCGTTGAAATGAACGTTCGGAGAAACATATCTTACCCTACGTTTCGTACATTTTACATACCGTACATTTTTACACATTCTAGTACATTTCTTAATAACTTTAGTAAATTCCCACATATTAATAGTCTTCTAAACATTTTTAACTAAAACTAAGATAATTTAACACTTTAATTTTAGTGGAAAACGTTTAAAAGATTTAAAATTTTCACTTATTTTCAAAGAAAATAAAAATCGATGCAAAGTAATAAATGCAATGCTAACATTCGCTTTCAAATCGGAACTAAAGAGTTTTTTGAGGCAAAGAAGGGAATCCATTTTTCATGGAAAATCCGAAACGATCCAATAACGCGGTTCCATCCCCTAAAGACGACGCTGGTTGACAAGCGAACAATGCACATCCGATAAATATGTTAAGTCGAACAACGGAACGGAATGGAACCACAGGGAGCTGCGAGTTAGCTTATTAAAAAACCGTTTTCAACGACTTGGTCGTGACTCGCAAATAATTTCGACCGACAATTTCATGTTTCCCCTAAAACCTATAACCATTAGCGAGGAGAATTTTCAAAAAAATGCTATAATAAATCGTTTCACGTCCTTTTTAAGTCACTATCACAAACACGACATTGGATCCTTTCAATCGTTCTAATTAAATTACGTTAATATTACTTTTGCTGCTTTTCTTTTCAGTCTTATAGCTATATTTAATCATTTAATATTATTTATATTTATTTAATATTATTTATATTTAATTTTTGATTGTAATTTAAAGTTTAATCACGTTTGATTACAGTATGATTTTCAACGAAGAGACACCTCTTTCAAATTAACATTTCCTTCATTTCGAACGTAAAGGTGAATTAAATGAAATTAATTAAATTTCAATATTGGATTTCATTGAGTAGATTTTTATTTGAAAAATACGGGTCTTGTTAAAAATGATGTTCACTTTGAAATTGTGTTTGGTTTGAAAATTGGATGAATCGTGAAGTACCAGTTGAAGAGAGAGGTTTCGATGAACTTGGTGGAAAAAACGACTGAGCTGATTGTGAGCCAGGCCCTTGTGGTAACACGAGCCTGGGACAACAGTGGTCCATTAGTCAACCAGCTCTGTGTCAATACATGAATATGACGGCCAGCTACCGAACGACACCCCCGATCACTACAACTCGACCCATCTATGTCACTATTACACACGTCTTTCTCGATATCGCACAAATGTAAAAAATCGTCTCGTGTACTATCTGGAGCGTTATCTCCTACAGTCGTGTTCACTCCCTATATATGTATAAATCTATCTCTCAGTTATCACTCATCAGACGGATGAAAAGCGTTCTCTACAACCAAACCATTTTTCTTCTTCGGTTTCACTGACACATGCATCTCTGCCTAAGTCAACGCAAAAATACTGATATTTAAACATTAGGAATATTTTCATTTTTCTTCCTTAATTTTAATTGAAATTCAATATACATGTAAACATATACAGAATTAGAAATTGCTGAACACAAATTACCATAAATTTCGGATTTTGTCACTTTTCGGAAGGGATTTCGCGGATAAATTCAAGTAAAAAAGTGCTTTCGGTATAGGAGCAAGTACCATAAATTTGTAGTCTTCTTATACAGTGCGAAACTCTCAAGAGGCTATCTGCAGTAGACAGCCAAGTCATCAACTACCGTGCTATTGTTCCTGTGATATTCTTAGGTTAGAAAAATAGGAATCCAATTAAAACTTTTCGAATTTAAGACACGTCGGTAGCTGATGCGAGGAGGGAAGGGAATACCTTGTGACGTAAGAAGATAGAGAGGTGGTGGTCAAAGGAACCGAGCTATAAACGTGAGAGGACTATTCTATTACGAACTGACATCCGATCCAAACTTGGTTGAGTGATCACGGCCTTTGGCTTGGTCTGCGTCTTCCTGCCATTACGCGAAGGAGCGTATAAGGTGGAGGATGAGAAGCAGGTGGGGGTGGGTAGGACCCCCCAACATAGAATAATAGGATACGCAGGATCCTCGGCTCTATAGGATGAGCACAGACTTTATAGCGCAGTGTCTCTACGGCTTCTTGATTTATTATCAAGTTAACCCTTGCTTCGAAACTTCCCTGAGACATTCGATACACGTCCACCTATATTATTATATCGCGAATCGACCTTCTGTGCCCACGCATCAACACGAAATGTCTCTTCAAATGAATCAAATTTCCTCCAAGCTTTTTAAATTCCTCTGGATATAGGAGAATAAGATGTGAGTACTCACCTCTGATCTTCTGCTCGTCCTGGAGCTGTCGCTCTAAACTGTCCTTCACTTGTCTCTCTCGTAACACGTCCATTTGTAGTTCGGCTATAAAGAAAAATTATACGTCTAGATGATTAAAGAAAAGATGATTGAAGGCTGTAAAGAAAAATTGTTTTCAAGAGAAACATTTAATCTAAAGGGTCATCCACGTATTACTTGATACATATTTATGAACATTTGGACCTGCACATTCTTTTCATTTATTTCATGTCAAATTACAATAAAGAGTGGTATTTTTTTACCCTCTTTAGGATATCACGTAATATGTGGATGATCGCTAAAATTGGCAAATTGTACGGGAGTTGTTACGGGAATTATATAAATTATTATAAATTAGTACGGAAATAATAAAACAATTAGTAGAGGGATTGGAAAGGAATTTCTTTGTGGATGTATGCATATAAGTTAGCTTAATATTTCCTACTGCTGTCATTTATTAGGATTAGGCAAAGTGTTTAGCATATGGAAGAAGCGGAAATTGCACGATAACTTAATTTTGGGAGTGTAGAGAAATGTCCAGGAATTTCTTCTCCAATGAGACAAACTTAACTCATCCCACCGCTGTCACCTTTTAGCTTATCATGGTATCATATCTATCATCATCATTATCCTTTTGCGCTTACTTTAATTACAGGACACTCTCAAATCGACTACCTGCATGTAAATCTACAATATATTTGTTACATTCTTATACAACATGCTTTGCTTTCTTTTAATCTTGCTCTTTATCCCTACTGTGAAGCGAAGAGGTGCGGGAGCAGCGGGAATTTTGACTGAACGTCCGGATTTGATTTGAAATGCAAATGTTGATGAATTTTGTTATAATTGTTGTAATTATCTTTAACTGCACAATAATTTATATTACTTTACAATTCACCTTCTTAATACAAAATACAAAAATCAGAACTACTAGGATGCGGGAGCATCGGGAATTGCACGGGAATGTAAAAGAACGTACAGGATTTTAGCACAACGAATAATATGGAGTTTATTTAATTATAAAATAATTAATATAACTAAAATAAGAACGCAGTTATCTATTAGCATCGGTTAACTAAAGTATTCTGCAGAATACTTGGAGAATACAGTATTCTTGGAGAATTAGGGTTGGTGCAGGAGAATCGGAAACGGTACACACATATTAAGAATGGTTCGGGAATTTTAGAAATGGTACAGGAATCTAAGAAACGACATGGAAGGCTAAGAAATTATAAAGGAGTAAAAATGTATAAAAAATGATACAGAAGTCTCGAAAATGACACGGGAGTCCCGAAAATGATACGGGAGCCTTAGGACTGGTTCGGGAATGTAAAGAAATGAACAGAAAGTATCGAATACTTTTTTAAGCTTCGCAATAACTTATTCTAGATTACGCCCTTTATTCTTATAATTCAAAAACAAGTATTTTTAGGGAACAGGAGCAGCGGGAATTGTACGGGAATGTAAAGGAATCATCCAGAAAGAACGTTGCACAGATTTAGACGTATTTGGACCCCTACCCTCTACTATATGGAGGAATCTACAGGGTTTCATTACAATTCATTATAGGAAGTTTCTTTATTTAATTGTAAAATAATTAACATAAATAAAATTCGACCATTGTCAACTGTTAACATCGGGTAGTATTAGCATCCATAGTATTCAGGTCATTAGATCATTAGGGATCGTGCAAAAGAATCAAAAACGGTATACGAAAACATCAAGAGTGGTACGGGAGTCTCAGAAATGATATGGAAAAATCAATGAATCATAAGGGAGTTTCGAAAATGACACAGGAGTCTCAGAAACGATACGGGAGTCCCAAGAATGATACGGGAGCTTCAATAATGGTACAGGAGTATTAATAATGATGCGGGAGTCTCAAAAATGGTACAGGAGTCTCAAGAATGTTACGGGAATATAAAGGAATGGTACGAGAATGTAAAGAAATGTACCGAAAATGTTGAATATTTTTCTCTAAGGAACGCAATAGCCTATTTTACAGTACACCCTTTATCCTTTCAAAAAAAAAAAAAAAAAATCAAAAGGAAGTATTTCTAGGATACGGGATCAACTGGAATTGCTCGCTAATGTAAAGGAACCTACAAGATTTTAACACAATTCATTATAGAAAGTTTCTTTATTTAAATGTAAAATAATGGTACGGGAATATCAGAAATGGTAGGGGAGTTTCAGAATTGATATACGGAAGTCTTAGAAATGAGACAGGAATCTCGGGAATGATACAGAGCCCTCAGCAATGGTACGGGAATGAAAAGGAATAGTCAGGGAATGAAAAGGAATGATCCAGGAATGAAAATGAATGGTCCGGGAATAAAAAAGAATGATCCAGGAATGAAAATGAATGATCCGGGAGTAAAAAGGAATGGTCCGCGAATGAAAAGGAATGATCCGAGAATAAAAAAGAATTGTCCTGGAATGTAAAGGAATACACAGCAAGTGTTGAATACTTTTTTAAAGCTATACAATAACTTATTCTACATTACGCCCATTGTCCTTATAATTAAAAAACGAATATTTCTTAAGTAAGGGAGCAGCAGGAACGGAAGAAACGAAATAAGTTCTAGGATACGGGAATGTGAAGGAACTGGATTTAAATTTTGTTTAACTAAAGACTTGTACGTTTTTTTAAAAAGCCAAGTGGAAAAATCTCCTTATTTGAACAGTTTTCTATTAATTGCTTATGCATCCATATGAAGTAGTGAGGCATTTTAAGCACATTAAATCTTAAAAACCCGTTAAATTTTACAGAACCCTATTTCCTCGGGAACTTTCGTTCCTGAAGCGATTCTAGCCCCTTTCACTTGGAGGATAAGACATTCTAATTTTGGCTTGTCTCCAGTGTGCAATATACTCGCTGTCGTCAATTGGCAATCATACATGCATGTTCTACGAAACTACACTTATAATAAATGAAGGCGTATCATGTTCGTGAATTCAGGTAGCTGAGGTCAGGTTAATTTGGCAATAAGAGTCCTCCTCGGGCGGAGAGGTGGGAGGCAGTGGAATATCGTACGGTTGGCTGGTTCCGTGATTAAATCCAACAGCGACGGGCAGACCAGAGCGTGCATAGTTACCTCTAATAGAATTATATTAAGACATGGAGATCCCTTGCCACGTAACTCGCCCTTTCTAGTCTCTTTCCTCCTCCTTAGCTTTCCGTTTCTCCTTCTCTGACTCGCGTTTCCGTGCACTTGGGATCTTCTTCCACCCTTCTGCCACGTCTCTCGGGACCCACCATGCTAAATTAGCCATTTCGAATCTCAACGAGAGGGTCGTTAGTCCAGCACTGAAGAGAAGACGATCCGTCGACCTTTGTTCAAGGACGTTCGTCGCCTGGATCACCATCTTCAGCTCCTTTTCTCCAAGATCATTTCGCAGTCACTTGTGCACGATAACGTCGTTTCGATCCCGTTCAAATCAGGCAGACTAATTCGGTTTTTTACGGAATCGAAGGGGAGAACAAATTAGGCCCTGTGCATTCAAATTTCGCTCGTCATGCTACGGGTTGAAATTTTTAATAGTCAATTATAGACTTGTGCCTTTTTTAGCTTGTTGGCTTTATTTTTTACTACCATAGACACAAAAGCACAGTATCCACTATTTATTAAACGCTTAATATGCTTTTTGACCTGCCGAAAAACTAGCAGTGGCTACACATTCTAAAGGGACCCTTTGTTCCATTTAGAGCCGTTGGTAATTTACATCAATTCCGTCGGTTACGAGATGATTAGAATTTATCGTTGAAGAACTAACTTAGTTTTTTAGCCCATTGAAACCAAAAACTGCAATTTACCGTGTCGGGAAATTCACCGGAATATTGAAATTTCAATAAATTGCCTTTGAATCGGGATTCGAATACACAGAAAACGAGGACATTTACATGCAAATTCGAAAACTTTGTAATGGCATTACAATTTTGCAATTGTAATTAGACAAGTAAATCATGAAAACGTGAATAAAAATTGGCATACGATTATGAAATTCTGAAAATATTAATTTTCATCTAATTATTAGATTTACGGTGGATTGAATGGAAAGTTCAATTTTGCTTAGCACTTGAAGCTCTATTTAGCGAGTGACAAAGTTGGTCAAAGTTTCTGAAAAGTAGATAGAGTGCATTATAGGAACATTAGAATTGGGTATCAGTGGGTTTCGAGGGAGATTAGGCAGGGGCGTTCCTCCGCGTCTGCTAGCAATTTCGGAGCGTTTGCGAGGTCCATTAACGACGGTAACTCTTCACGACTGGCCGCCACGAAGATTCAATTTGAATGCTAACCAGAATAGGAAGTTCGCGCCGGGCCCTGGCGAATATCCTGTTATTGCCAATTTCGTGCGCGTTTCTGCAGCCCACTTTGCGATCGTTTAGATTATCATCTCTCTTTCGTCGGTACCTCTTTCCATATATACCTCTCGATCTCCTCGTTTCCGGGGATAATTGAACTTTATTGACGATCGTCATCCAGAGAACACCACTTCCAACAACACCCGCAGGCCTTCCATTCAATTTGGTCACGTTCCATCCAATCCTTATAAATCATCCCTCTTTCTATTTTCCAACAAAAACTCAACATTTTTCACAAATTTGCACACTTTGCACACATTTTGGGACTAAATCCATTTCCCATCAGGCAGGCGCACAGTGCAATTTTTCGTACAAAATAACTTTTAGAGGACAATTTCCAACACTGAAAAAAATGGCCTGGATAAATTATTTCTAGTTAAAATAACCAGAGATAAAGACTGACTTGACTATAAATTTTTAGTTAATTTATTCTAGTTAAGGTTTTATGGTTAAAGTGATTCTGGTTAAAAATTCTAGTTGAAGTGTCTGGTTAATTGATTCTGGTTAAATGCACTGCAAAAAAAGGCGTCATATTTTAAGACGATTAGACATTTTAAGAAGTTTAGGGTGTATTCCTTATTGGTGGAAATAACGCAAGACGAACGCAAGACGCTTCCATATTGGTCCAAATTTTAAGACAGCAATAAATGTCTTTAAAATGACTATTTAAACGTCTTAAATCAAGACACCTGTTTTTGCAGTGTAATTCTTGTTAAATTAGTTTCACAAATCGACACTATTGCGCTAGTGCAGTAGAAGAATCGAGTGTCAGAATACACGTATCAAGGTGTTTTTGTGTTGAAAAGACATGGATTTTAGAGTTTCTTTATTTCATAAAAATCTTTTATTTTTCCTTTTATATGATTATAATTAATATTTAAAAAGTAGTATACAACAAAAAAATAATTTCTATAAGAGTGTGAAGTTTAAATGGTAAAAAAAATGAATATTAATCATATATTATACTTTCAGGAATCACAGTCGTTTTTTCGTTCAATTTTAGGTGCAGAAGGAAATTTTTAATTTTAGAAAAGGAAATTTTCTTCCATAAAAATGGGATTTTTGAAAGAAAAAAAAGGATAATATTGCAATATTGCAAACTATTATATATATTATATATTTCGAAGTATTTAAGGATAAGGTGCGCGATAAGGGGAAAAATCCATCTTTCTCATGTTATAATTTCAAGTTGGCATAACCAAAGAAAAACAAAATATGAATTTCCCAAACTTGATAGAAACCAATTTTCATACAAGATTAAGGGCATGTGATGGAATATGACGTTAGTGGTCACGTGACCCATAGGCAAAATTTGTCCCCGGTCTTACTCCTGGAATAATGAACATATAATTCTGAAATTTGGTAGACATTCA
>WNHD01003780.1:0-20084 GCA_011057455.1 Ganaspis sp. Gsp50
TGTTTTGGCTTTTTGATAAAATAAACATTCGGCATTTTTAATTTCGATCAAATGGTTATTCGAGGTTTTAGATTTCGAGGAGAAATCATGCGCCTGAAATTATCACCAAAAAATAAAATTAAATTAATAAATAATTAATTTTAATCAATCAATAATTTTTGAATTAATTAATTAATTAATTAAATACAAAATAGAATTTTGGACAAAATCCACCAACTGTTGGTGAAAATTGCGTACCTAAAAATTTTTTACGTAAAAGTTTGTATTAATATGTAAAATATAATTTGAAAGTTCACCTGTCAAATAACCTAATTTGACCATTTTTAACGATTATTTGTAAAGAGGAGAATTTATTAAAGTAGGTTTTAACTTACTGAATGTAAAGTAATTGAGATGATCTTTCAAATTTTCTTGATACTTTCTTTATTTTTACTTTAAAAATATTAAAAATAATGAGTTCAAAATATACACTTGCTGTATTTTTACAAACTTATGGAAGCTAATATCTCCGTTAAAGAAAAATGAAAAAAATTGTCACTTTACAAACATTGAAATTAAACCTTAATCTTCACGCACCAAAAGTTTCACGTTGGTCCCGAGTTTAGTTTAGGAAATAAAAAAATTTAAAAATTCTTAATTATTTCTAGATTAAAACTGTTCCTTTCTCTAACTTTAAGTTGGTTTACCTCGATTGATATCGTTCAATTTTTACTTCAAGTTAGGGACCGTCCACAAATAACGTGAGGGTTATAAATAGGGGGGGGGAGGGTGGTCCAATTAAATTTTACGCCCCATGTTCATTTTTACTTTTTACTATATAGAAAGTCTTACATAGGGGGGTGGGTGATTAAAATTTTCCAAATATTACTTTACGTATTTTATGAACGACCCCTTATAGAAAAGTACAGTTTTAACCTGAAAATAATTAAGAATTTTTAAATATTTTTATCTCCTAAACTAAACTCGGGACCTACGTGAAACTTTTGGTGTGTGAAGATTAAGGTTTAATTTCAATGTTCTTAAAATTCCAATTTTTTTCATTCTTCTTTAAAGGCATATGATGAAATATGACGTCTGTGGTCACATGACCCATAGGCAAAACTTGACCCCGGTCTTACTTCTAGAATAATGAACATATAATTCTGAAAGGTAGATTTTCATAAAATGTTATCTAGAAGGTTTGTCTGATCCGGGTTTGTTGATATTTTTGTTCAAAAATAATATTATGAAATTAGCCAAGTGCAGTAAATAATTTTATAAAATTGATTTTTATCAAAAATATCAACAAACTCGGACAGACCATCCTGATAACATTTTCTGAATATATCAAATTTCAAAATGATTTGTTAATTATTTTAGGAGTAAGACCGGGGATAAATTTTGCCTCTGGATCATGTAACCACTGACGTCATATTCCATCACGTGCCCTTAACGAAGATTGGGTGTTTCCGACATTCGCTCTCAGAGCGCTAAAAGAGTGCGAAGTGCAGTTGGACAATTCCTGACAACACTGCTTTAGATTGGTTTATAAATTCGGCTCTATGAGTAAACGCTCCAAGTCTGTACTCTATCGTGCTCCGTCCTAAATGGTAGAGCGTGATAGAGAGCATATTTGGAGCGTGTACTCATAGAACGAAATGTATAAACCAATCGAAAGCAGTGTTGTCAGGAATTGGCCAATTGAAATTCGCACTCTTTTAGCGCTCTGAGAGCGAATGTCGGAAACACCCATTAGCTTCCAATATTCGCGAAAATACAGAAAGTGTATATTCTGAACTATAAATGATAATTTTTCAACTTTTAACCATTTTTCAATGTTCATTTCTATTTTTTTTAGTGGTAAAAAAGTGAAATTTTTCTATACTTCTTATGCTTAAAATCTATATTTTGAGAGAATTAATAGAAATCTTAACATGTATCTTATCGTTTCGTAGTCCAGATTCTTTAAAAAATCATTTCTGAAAGTATCAAATTTGATTAAAATTGGTCCGCAACGACTTTAGTCGAAATATAATGAATTGACGCAGCTTTTTATTTTATTTATATAACAAGCTCCTTCGAAAGCATGGAACTTTCTGGACTTTATTTAGCTATTAACTATTTTATTATTATTTAGAAAATAACTTTTAAAACCTTTATTGATTCGTCCATATACAGTTCTTTGCAACTTAAGTTTCTTGAATCAAGTTGTAATAATACCGTACCAGAGTTCAAACTCTTATTAAAATATTTATTCGTCTGAATATTTTCAAAGAAATCTTTCGGGGTTTTAAATCTCGAATATTTTTCGCTTCTGACTGCCTCCATTTTTCCTCTCATACCTTGATAAGATAACTGAATATCAAATCTGAAATAACATTATAATTATATTCCTTTATCAGAAAATTTAATTGCAACGGGGGAATTGTCATCATAGCAACGGCTGATAAGGAGAATTGTTATCATACCAACGGTTGCTAAGAGAAATTGTTACCATAGCAACGGTTGTTAAAAGAAATATTACCATAGTAACGGTTGCTGAGGTAAATTTTAACATGGCAAAGGTTGTTAAGGGTATTTCTTACCATAGCAACGGTTGGTAAGTGTAATTTTTACCATCGCAACAGTCACTAAGGCAAATTTTAACATGCAAAAGTTGTTTTACTGGAATTTTTACCATAGCAACGGTTGCTAAGGATAATTATCTCCATAACAATGGTTGTTAAGGGAAGTTAAACCATAGCAACGGTTGCTAAGGGCAATATTTACCATAGCCTCGGTTGTTAAGGGTAATTCTTATCATAGCAACGGTTGCAAAGTGTAATTTTTACCATAGCAACGGTTGCTAAGGGGAATTGTTACCATGGCAACGGTTGCTAAGGGGAATTGTTACCATGGCAACGGTGCTAAGAAGAATTCTTTCCATAGCAACGGTTGCTAAGGGAAATTCTTATCATAGCAACTATTGCTAAGTGTAATTTTTACCATCGCAACAGTTACTAAGGCAAATTTTAACATGCAACAGTTGTTTTACGGGAATTTTTACCATAGCAACGATTACTAAGGGCAATTTTTACCATAGCAACGGTTGTTAAGGGTAATTCTTATCATAGCAGCGGTTGCTAAGTGTAATTTTTACCATAGTAACGGTTACTAACGGAATTTTTTCTGCATTTTTGGGAAAATTGAAAAAAATTGAAAGTTAATTATTGAATTTTTACTCAAGTTATCACGCCATCTCCATTTTTTATAAAAAGACAGACAGATATGCAATAAGACACTTTTATATTATCCATCTTCTTGGTATCAAGGAGTCTCAAAACGTCGAGAAATGAGAAAATTGACAAAAGTCAGAAATCGCACAAATCTAATACCTTCTTATTATTAATGAGAATGTAAAAAGATAAAGAAAAACATTAGATTTTAAATACTAAAAATAATAAAATGAGCCTAATATGAGGTTTAGCTTCGACTTCCCATGCCATATAAATTTTAAATGAAGTCTCACCTAGCACAAACAGTATCGAAGATAGTTTTGTTTTTCATATTAGAATTTCGAATTAATTTAAACATTTCGTTTTCGGCCTCCTTTCTCTTCTCAAGATCTATAGCACTTGATTCATGATTATGATCTTCTACTAAAACCCATTCTTTTGCGTCATTTAAATTAATTTTGGCCTTACATCCTTTCTGTCTAAACGAACAGTATGCAATAGTTCTTGCTTCATTGTGAATGTAAAATTTATTATTTTCAAAAATTAAAACTTTTGAGTTTGTTTTGTCTATATCAATATTCATGTTTGTTTCTGAAATCAATTGATAAATAAATCATTAATAAAGAAAAACTTTTAAAAAAGAACGATGTGGAAAATGATGCAAAATTGGCCCGAAACGGAAATATAAAATCAAAGTATTTCCCTACAGTGTTGACCCCACTGAATTTGAAAAGAATCGTTAAAATGTTCCAAACCATGAAGAAAGGGATGAAAAACTACCCCAACACCACTCATTTCTAACAATATATGAAAACACCAGATTATGAAAACACATATAAATCCATAAGCAAGTAATATTTACCTATAAAGTAAAAGACTACATACTTCTAAATATTATTAACAGAAACCAAAATACATAAATTGGACAAACCTTAAACATAAATTTAAAAAGTGATTGGTTTTTTTTAATCTTTGTACTAGAAGATTTTTGGGGTCGCTGATTACGAATCTCGAGTAAGATTTTAAAATTTCTTAATGTCGGATCCAATATGGCAAAGTAATTACACAGCGCTAACAGAAATTCCTAGAAGTATGTAAAAGATCCCACATATTTCCATGTATTTTAATAAGATGAATCCAAATCTACCATTAGATTTAGCCCTACGGGTCTATTCAGCCCTAACCACAAAAAAACATTAAAATTGCTGTGTATTTTATTTTTAATTCAATCTAATAAGGTAATACTTGTTTCTAGAGCTTTCAAGTTTAATCAGACTATTCTACAAACTGATCATGTGATATTTTATTTATAACTTCAAAATAGATCGAAGTAAGTCTCAAAATGTCCCTCTAAGTTTCCACATAAGTTAAAATATGCCGATCAATACTGTTAAATCAATCTGTGTCAACATAAACTCTAAGTCTTTGAAAATTCAACCTCGTCAGAGGATTTTAAGGATGTTTCGAGAATAAATTCAAGGTTTCTTTCAAAGCATTCCAAGTAATTGCAAACAGCCTGGAGGCTCAGAATCTCTCATTTTTGCAGTTTATCGCCTGTGCCTGTAACCAGGGCACCTCCACGTGGTGATAATGGGCAACAGGTCCATACAGAGATGTCAGAAACGCTACCATACGCATTTTTGCAGAAGTCTACATAAAGTTGTGTTATTAGTAAAAATGAGCAAGATTATTAGAAACGTTTAATAAATATATTTAAAACAATTTCGCTCATTTCGAATAATGACATAAATTTCCATAGGTATTCACAGATGTGTTCAGTGGCGTTCACTGTCATCTCTGGATCAATATTGGCAGCGTCCCAGGGTAAACGTCGTTCATGCCATCATTACAAGCACAGGAAAGAAATGTTTTAAGATTCAGTCACTTCAAGATCACATGATTGTAATAAAAGTTCTGATTTCCTTTGTTACATTTGTAGCAAATATGAAGAGAAGTCTTTGCGAAAAAAGATAGATAGGGAAATAGAAACTCTCTACAAACATTGTTTTGGTCGCAAATTGCTACATCGAGAAACAAATTGGGTTCCTCATATCATGGGTAAGCGATATTAAAAACCCTGAAGTATCAAGTTTAAAAAAAATTATTCATGATTCATCATCAATCATCCTTCATCCATAATTTCTTATACAACATCTATCATTTATCATCCAGCACGCATCATGCATCATGCATCATCCATCAACCAACATCCATTATCCATCATACATCATCCATCAATCCTCATCCATCATCCATCATCCATCATCCATCATCCATGATTCATCATCCAACACTTTTAATGCATTATGCATCATGCATCATCCTTCATCCATCATCCATCCACCATAATGCAAAAGCCATAATCCATAATCCATCATCTAAAATCCATCATCCATCATCCATCATCCATCATCCATAATCATTAATCCATAATTCACCATCCATCACCCATCACCCATCACCCATCATCCACCATTTATCATGCACTACCCACCATCCGTCATCCAACATCAAACATATATTATTCTTCATCCATGATTATCTATCACTCATCCATCATCCATAATCCTTTATCCAGCAACCATCGTCCATTATTTATTATCCATCATCCATCATTCCTCATCCATAATTCTTTATTAATTAACCATCGTTCACCATCCATTATCTACCATCCATCATTTATCGTGCATCATCAATCTTCCTTCGTCCATCATCCATAATTCATCATCCATCAATTATCATGCATCATGCATCATGCATCATCCATTATTTATAATTTATCACCCGTAATCCGTAATCTAATATCTATTATCCGTCATCCATCATCCATCATCTATCATGAATAATTATTATTATCAATCATTATTCATGAAATCCTAACTATATTGACTGGATCGTTTCAGTAGATTCTTAACCAATTGTCTATGATAACCTCTTGTCTTGATTGGCTGGAATTCCTTTATATGGTCTGTAGCAATTGTTCATATTATTTATGCCAATGTCTTGCATTCATCTGCCGGGTTATGTTTTTTTATTGCTAACTTATTGTGTATTCTACTACCTTGCCCTCATTGGCTGGATAACTTGTTATATTTTTAATTTTTATGCGTTTAGTCATGACTGTTACCTAAAAATATGAATGCCGCATAGAAATCACTTATAAAACATACTGCAACTAATGCACTCCTTGTAGATTTCTACGCCATTTTTACTTCTAAGTGTTGTAAAAGGTTGGTTTACATTATACCAGGTGTTTGGGAAATTAATAACAGTTATACAAGAATATTATCGTATTGGAGAAAACATTTCAGTAAACCCGACACTTTTGTGAATGCAGTGATTGTTTTAAAGTCATTTCTTTATTTTAAGAGTTGAAATGGGGAAGTTTTATAATGCAAATGAATATGGTGATTATTTTTGTTACATTTTAATGTTAAGGGTTGTAAGGGGTGGCTATTTGATTTTAGATATGCTTACAATGTCATTCCTAATATTTTAATAATTTTCAGATTGGAAAATTAATTTCTACCTAATCTATATTAATAAAATCAAACTTTTGTGTGTACATTGCTCAGAACTATATATTTCATGAATAATTATTCGTTTTAAGTTGCAAGGATTCCAAAAATGGGTAAAAAAATTTCGTGTCTGTATGTGTGTATGTATGTATGTATGTATGTATGTATGTATGTATGTATGTATGTATGTATGTATGTATGTCACAAAAAGTTTGTCCGGGCATCATTTAAGAACGGCTTAACCGATTTTAATGAAGCTTTGCATAGTGTTAGGTAGTGACCTAAGTAAGGTTTATAAAGTTACAGAATTTAAAATTTTTCACTTTTACAGAAAATATTTCATATTTTCTAAAAAGCGAAAAATCAAAAATTTTGAAATTTTCAGTGTTATATAAATTTCAGTTAAAATTTCAATTGCTTATTATTTTTTTGCGGTCCGTGAGTCACATTTTAATATTAAAAATGGTTTTAAAAAAGAAATTTAGAAAAATATAATTCTAAAAAATTAATATAGATAATATCTTTTTGTGCAACTTATACATATACATTGAACACTAGCCTACACACTTGCACAAATATAATTACACCAGCTTACACACATACTTATAAATACACACATATACAAATACATACATTTACAAACATCTACATATATAAATAAAATCAAAGTTTTGACTGTACATTGCACCAAACTCAAAATTTTTGTTACAATTATTCTTTTTTAGTCACAAGGATTCAAAAATGCAAAAAAAAATTCCATCTGTCTGTCTGTCTGTATGTCTGTCTGTCCGCACAAAATTTTGTTCGGGCATCACTTGAAAACTGTTTGGCCGAATTAGATGAAGCTTGGCATACAACTTGGGATTGATTCAACTTAAAATCATCAGTTTAGAAAATTCGAAAATATTGATTATAACCGGAGATATCCATATTTTCTGTATAAAGCCAAAAATGTATACAAAGCGTAGCCATTTTGTTATATTCTATAGCAACGGTCGCTAAGGGGAATTGTTACCATAGCAACGGCTGCTAAGGGGCATTTTTACCATAGCAAGGGTCACTAAGGGATATTTGTTAACATAACAATGGTTGTTAAGGGAAGTTAAACCATAGCAACAGTTGCTAAGGGGAATTGTTACCATAGCAACGGTTGCTAATAGTCGTTGTTACCATAGAAATGGTTGTTAAAGGGAATTGTTACCATAACAACGGTTGCTAAGGGCCAGTTTTACCATAGCAACGGTCGCTAAGGGCCATTTGTTACCATAGATACGGTCGCTAAGGGCCACTTGTTACCATAGCAACAGTTTCTAAGGGCCATTTTTACCATAGCAACGGTCGCTAAGGGCCATTTGTTACCATAGAAACGGTTGTTAAGGGAAATTGTTACCATAGCAACGGTTGCTGTGGGCCATTTTTACCATAGCAACGGTCGCTAAGGGGCATTTTTAACATAGCAACGGTCACTAAGGGACATTTGTTACCATAACAACGGTTGTTAAGGAAAATTGTTACCATAGCAACGGTTGCTAAGGGGAATTGTTACCATAGCAACGGTTGCTAAGAGTCGTTGTTACCATAGAAATGGTTGTTAAAGGGAATTGTTACCATAGCAACGGTTGCTAAGAACCAGTTTTACCATAGCAACGGTCGCTAAGGGCCATTTGTTACCATAGATACGGTCGCTAAGGGCCACTTGTTACCATAGCAACAGTTGCTAAGGGCCATTTTTACCATAGCAACGGTCGCTAAGTGCCATTTGTTACCATAGAAACGGTTGTTAAGGGGAATTGTTACCATAGGAACGGTTGCTAAGGGCCATTTGTACCGTAGCAACGGTCGCTAAGGGCCATTTGTTACCATAGCAACGGTTGCTAAGGGTCATTTTTACCATAGCAATGGTTGCTAAGGGGAAATATTGCTGTACCAACGGTTGCTAAGGGCCATTTGTTACCATAGAAACGGTTGTTAAGGGGAATTGTTACCATAACAACGGCTGCTAAGTGGAATTGTCACCATAGCAACGGTTTTTAAGGGAAATATTAACCTACCAACGATTTTTAAGGAAATGGTTACCACAGTAACGGTTGTTAAACATAGCAACGGTTGTAAAATAATACTGTTAAAAACAAATAATTTATTTTTTTAATTAAGCTATTTTTTAAGTTTGCGATTTGAAATTGTTTGCATGGCTTAGGTTATAAAGAAAAATTGCTTTTATCTAATTTGGCTAAGTAGTTATCAAGTGATTTACGAAAATTTTGTTAAGATAGAATAATTTTTTTTTATTTTTGGAATATCACATTTACTATTTCCCATGGTAGTGGATAAAAAAATACTTTGCCTATAAACATGGTGGATGGCGCGCCGCTAGCTGAGATGCCCGCCGAAGGCGAGCTCGACTTCTAGTTGATAATATTAATGTACATAAGATGGATGGAAAAGAGTCGAGGGGTCGAAAAGAGGGTTGTTTTTTTATTTTAAGGTTTTGTCTAATATATGTATTTTTGTTTCTGTTAGTAATGTTTGAAAGTATATAGTCTTTTGAATTGTGCGTCAATATTAATTGATTGTGGATTTTGATGTGTTTTCATAATTTAGCGTTTTCATATATTGTTAGAAATGTGTGGTGTTGGGGTAGTTTTTTATCCCTTTCCCCATGGTTTACAACATTTTAACGATTATTTTCAAATTCAATGGGATCAGCACTGTAGGGAAACACTTCGATTTTACATTTCCGTGTCGGGATAATTTTGCCTAATTTTCCACATCGTTCTTTAATCATATTTCACAAATTGTGTTTTTTCCTTTAGAAATATAAAATATATAACTAAAAAGGAACTTTTAATTTGAAGGTAATGACAGTTTCGTACTCTCTAAATATGAGTCAGCGAGAAGTGTATCACTATTTTAAATCAGCGTATATACGCTGAGAATCAGCGAAAATTTCACTGAATGATCAGCGTATTTTCGCTGATTTGAAAAACTGATAAACTTGTAGCTAAGAATCAACGATATTCCGCTGATTCAAATGTAGAGAGTACTATCAGCATATAGAAAGAGGATCAAAATGCTTCAAAAGCATGAATGTTTGTCAAAGATCTACCTATGCTTTTAAAACTAAGTACAATTTTATTAATAGATTTGCATTACCAAATAGTTTTGAAAATTTTTCAATATTTTTTAAGTTACAGAGTTTTTAATTTTGAGCATTATTTTTTTTAAATTTCTATATTTTCAAAATTTTTTAATTGACTTACTTTATATTTACAGATTTTACAGAAGATTTGTAACTATTTCAGACGATATTTGCAGGTTATACATTTTTTAAACATTTGAGGAATGATAATTATTATTCCTTTATTACATTATTTATTACATTTATAAATTTTATATATATATAACCAAACTTACCAATTTTCATTTCCCAATACCGAACAAGTTTCTAAAAATACGTGAAGAAATCTAACATAGAAATAAGAAAAATTAGATATAATTCAAATTGCATATGAATAAAAAATATTACAATATTTATATTATTACTGACCCTCCCATCTCTAAATTTTTCTGTGCATCGTGAATAAGAATGTCTCGATTTTTATCTTTTGATCTTAATGGTTTGCTCATTAGAATTCCATTTAAGACACAGTTAAGTTTAATTTGTTGATCAACAATAACATCATCCAATATTGCTAATCAAAAAAGTGTAATATTTATTTCATTTAATTCTTTGAACACAATATCAATATGCAATTATGTTTATTGAATTTTTGTTTTCGTTTCTGATAAGATCGTAAAAGAAAGAATAATGAAACAATGCAAAAAAGTGCCTGGATAAGTTCCCAACCAAGTATATAACAAACTTCCCTATCCAGGAGGCCCCTAAATATTAACCCAATATACAGGTAGATCTTGTTCAAATTTTTCAGGGAAGTTAAACTGAAATCCAAAAAGTCAGTCACCAGGAAGTTCAAAAGTGCCATCTCGATGTTCAGGTGGTTCTGGGTCAAATTCGTATACAAATTCAACCTCAAATTTAAAAAATTCATCAGTACGAAGTAAAAAAAAACGATTTCGATGTCCAAGTCATAAGCTGTCAAATTTGTCAAGGAAATTAACATTAAACTTAAAAATTCGATCATTAGGTTGTCAAAAACATTAGTAGAGGAAGTTATCCACAAATATAGAAAATTGATAACTAAAAAATCAAAAAGGACAATTTCAATGTCCACATGGTTGTCGGTCAAATTTATAATAAGAAAAAATGAACTGAAATTTAAATAATCGCTAACTAGGAAGTCGAAAAGTGTGACCTAGTACATAGCAATGTTAATTTTTGAATTCTCAGTGCTCAAGTTTTAATGAAAACTGATGAAGTTAACTTCCTTAATGAATGGGCCCGAGAACCGACATTAAGATTGCATTTTTTGGATTTATATTCATCAACTTTTTAAATTTGAGGTTAACTGAGCTGACGAATTTAACTTAAATCTATTTGGACATAGGGTTAATTTTTAGGTACATCCTGATTCTGAAAATTCACCGAACTTGTAACGTAACCTGCCCAAACACTATTTTTCAGGGTTGCAGTTTGTTGATGATTCGTGACTTCATTGAAAATTCTTAAACAGGACTTTTCTATTTTTATACACGTACTTATAAATTTCCAAATTGGTGGATTTTTTCCTTGAAATTTATTCTCTAGTGTACTGTTTACCGATTCCACCAAATTGTTAGTACGATGCGGTAAACCATAGACTGACAGCATGTTTTTGGCATTTCCCCAAAATTTTTCAATATACTGAATGAACCTATTCAATTTTCTGTGCAGTGTTTGTGGGTAGTAATTTACTAATTGTTTTAGAATTATAACACATTCTTCAAATCTAGAGGCAGGAGCAAGAGCTATGCTAGTAGCATAATTTAAAATTTTTGGATCGACTTCTTGTAAGCCTAATTTGAACCAACGTTTCTTTTGAGCCTATAATGTCCAATAAAAATTTTAATATATATATATAAACTATCTCTATAATATTGACTCAACAAAAGTGTATTACAATGAAAAGCTTCCCAAATAAAAAAATAATCGTCGAAAACGGTCCCTACGATGACTTCACACTAAAAAAAACATACATAAAAAGAATTGCATGAAGTTTTCGTATAGGAATACTTTTTTACTCATTTTTTTAAAACAAATTGCACTACCAGTTAAAAGTATAAGTCAACTAATAAGTATATTTAGGTAAATTTATTTATATGTGTACGTCCGCATGAAAAGGGCCCACTTTGTCGGTTTTATTTTAGGAGATATTCGCAATTTACTAAAAGAAAATCAAATTTTCGATTTTCTTTTATTGGTGAAAAATAAAATATAAAATGTGCTCTTTCGAATCATGTATTTATTATAACTTTGTCGTAATTAAAAACACGTTAAAATCTTATTTTTATTTTTTAATTCGTTTTTCTCGAAATTAGGTTTTTGACACTTCCTACTTTGAATCTTTCCAACTTGGCGAATTTTTCATCTAGAGGGGTTTAAGACCTCTTAAAATGTTGGAAATTTAATCAAGAATATGCTCATATAGATAAGTCCAATAATGCCAAAGTGGGCCCTTTTCATGCGGACGTACACATATTATATAAATAATTAGTTATAAATTGTTTTAAACATACGGCAAAAAGATATACTCAGCTGGAAAAAAATAATAATAAAATATATATAATAAAAAATATAATATACATCATTGTACGTAATCCTGAACATGTTCATGTACATGTCAATTTCAATGCAAAAAATCGCACATGTTCCTTTAAATTTTTTTGTTCAAGAAGATATATGGGGAAATCTAAATTTGAAATTTCTAGAAGTCAGTTTAGTGTGCATGATAATATACATGAACGTATACATGTACATGACTCTCAAATTGAAACCAACAACACGAACAACTAGTAAGAAATTATGTTCATTTAAGCACATTTTGCTTCCTCATAGAGTTAATTATCTACTTTTTCTGATATTGCATATTTTGTATCGAATAATCAAATTCCTTTTTAATGTAGAACACTTTTTTAAAGGAACTATCACAAGAAAATAACAATTTTTAAAGTTACATAAAAAAGCTATTCACCTTTTGAGAAATCATCCGTCATATTAAATCGGTCATTTTGAATCTTTTAAAGGTCACATCAGATTCATAATAAGCGACTTCAAAAACTCCCTAGTATAAAGATTCAAGAAAATCCAATCACTTTTTAAAAAATCGCCCGCCATATTGAATTCGCCATTTTGAATTATTTTGCATTATTAAATTTTGACTTTGAATTATAATCAGCCACCTTAAAAATCACCGAGTAACAAGTTTCAAGCAAACCCAATCACTTTTTGAAAAATCGTTCGCCTTATTTGATCCGCCATTTTGAATTTTCGAAACGTTACATCAGATTCGTAATCAGCGACTTTAAAAAATCCCGAGTATAAAGATTCAAGCAAACCCAATCACTTTTTGAAAAATCGTTCGCCTTATTTGATCCGCCATTTTGAATTTTCGAAACGTCACATCAGATTCGTAATCAGCGACTTTAAAAACTCCCGAGTATAAAGATTGAATGAAGCAAATCCAATCACCTTTTGAAAAATCGTCCACCATATTGAATACGACATTTTGAATTTTGGAAACGTGACATCAAATTTGTAATCAGCGACTCCAAAAACTCCTGAATATAAATATTCAAGAAAATCCAATCACTTTTCAAAAAATCGTCCGCCATATTGATTGCACCATTTTCAAATATTTTGCTTTTTTAAATTTAGACTTTTAGTTATAATCAGCGACCCTAAAAACCACAGAGTAACAAGTTTCAAGCAAACCCAATGACTTTTTGAAAAATCGTTCTCCTTATTTGATCCGCCATTTTGAATTTTCGAAACGTCACATCAGATTCGTAATCAGCGACTTTAAAAACTCCCGAGTATAAAGTTTCAAGCAAATCCAATCACTTTTTGAAAAATCGTCCGCCATATTGAATTCGACATTTTGGATTTTGGAAACGTGACATCAGATTCGTAATCATCGACTTCAAAAACTCCTGAATATAAATATTCAAGAAAATCCAATCACTTTTTGAAAAATCTACCGCCATATTGGTTTCACCATTTTGAAATATTTTGCATTTTTAAATGTAGACTTTGAGTTATAATCAGCGACCCTCAAATAACCGAATAACGAGATCCAAGCAAACCCAATCACTTTTTGAATAATCGTTCGCCTTATTTGATCCGCCATTTAGAATTTTCGAAACGTTACATAAGATTCGTAATCAGCGACCTTAAAAACTCCCGAGTATAAAGATTCAAGAAAATCCAAACACTTTTTGAAAAATCGTCCGCCATATTGATTTCACCATTTTGGAATATTTTGCATTTTTAAATTTAGACTTTGAGTTATAATCAGCGACCCTCAAAATCACCGAATAACGAGTTTCAAGCAAACCCAATCACTTTTTGAAAAATCGTTCGCCTTATTTGATCCGCCTTTTTGAATTTTCGAAACGTTACATAAGATTCGTAATCAGCGACTTTAAAAACTCCCAAGTATAAAGATTCAAGCAAATCCAATCACTTATTGAAAAATCATCTGCCATATTGAATTCGCCATTTTGAATTATTTTGCATTATTAAATTTTGACTTTGAATTATAATCAGCGATCCTAAAAACCACCGAGTAACAAGTTTCAAGCAAATCCAACCACTTTTTGAAAAATCGTTCGCCTTATTTGATCCGCCATTTGGAATTGACATCATATTCGTAATCATCCATTTCAAAAACTCCTGAATATAAATATTCAAGAAAATCCAATCAATTTTTAAAGAATCATCCGCCATATTGAATTCGCCATTTTGAATTATTTTGCATTTTAAATTTAGACTTTGAATTATAATCAGCGACCCTAGAAATCACCACGAGTAACTAGTTTCAAGCAAAGCCAATCACGTTTTGAAAAATCGTCTGCCATATTGGTTTAGACATTTTGAACTATAAAAATATTTCCTTAAACTCATCAAAAGCGTCCCCAAATACCCTCAAGTAACAATGTTGAAGAAAATCCAATCACTTTTTGAAAAATCTTCCGCAATATTTGATTCGCCATTTGGAATTTTTAAAACATTATTATAAATTACAATCTGCGACCTTAAAATCATAAAGATCCGAAATTTTGATAAAATTCATAAAGAAGAAATTAATATATTATTTTTTTGTTACCTAATTTCCTTTTTGCTTTTTATCAATGTTGTACATATTGTTTAAATTAATTACTTTTGTTTTATATGATTAATCATACTTTTAACATAAATCTGTGACCTTCCCTAATAAAATATGCCAAAGAACGTATTCATCCGATGAAATTTATAAAAGTTATTTCATATTGTGTAAGAGGTACATATACATATAAACCAGAGTCACGAAATGGTTAATATTTAAAAGAAAATATTACTACTTTATATAATTTGAATTATTTATTTTGTGTACATTTATTTGCAGAAACCCGTACAAGATCTTGAACTTTAAAATTGCAAAGAAGCATATACGAGTTTTTGTATGGCAATGAACATGTACAAGAAATTGTACAAAATCGCATACATGATTATGAACACAGGAATTTTGCACATATGGATCAAAATTTATCAATCATCCCAGAAAAAAAAAATTTCGGATTGGCTTGATACTTTTAAAAATTGATGTCTCATTGAAAGTAGCAAATCCCCGAAATGTTAAATTATTTTTAAAAGAAATTGTAGGAAAGAAGGAATTTAAATAAATTAGCTACTTTATCGCTTTATAAAATTTATATATTTATAAACTTTACCTTTTTAGAATGAAACCAACAAATCTTTGGTTTTGATTTTCGAAATACATTTCTTAATGGTGCATGAATGGCCTTCTCATAATCAGCCATTACATTTTTCAAATTATCTTTTAATTTTGGACATAGTTCAGCAATTTTTTCGAAAACAGCTTGGTACAAATTAGCTGTCCGTCTGGTCATTAACAAAAATATTGCCCCAATAGACTACAAAATTATAATATTAAATTCTACATATATTAATTCTACAAATATTAAATTCTACATTATTTATTTTTAAATATGTAAAAACTTTTCAAAAAATCTTATTTCATTAATATCACGGAGAAAAAAAATTAGCTAATGCAACTAATTTTTAGCTATTCCAGCTAACATTGTTTGACATGACTTAATTGTTGTACACTATTGTTGTACACACATTTAGACAAGATTCAAATATATTATTGTAAATTATACTGCTATTAAATATAATTATAATACCACACTAATATTATTGTAAAATTAAAATAATATTCTACAAGATACCCGTGTAGAAATTTTACCAAAGTTTCCCAATCTATGATTGAGCTCCAATCTGGGCAAAACTAAAATTAGTTTTTAATAGATAAAGGAACTGAAAATTACACTGAAAAAGGCTAGGTTTAACTTGGGACGTATGAAATATGCGGTGCCACATTGTACGTCGTTTAACATTGCTCAACTTGATTCGGCATCAAAAGTGAGTTCAGATTTTTTGTATGATAAGAATAACATCAAATTTATTTTAACGCGCTTTCAATTTGGAATTTCCCGCTCAAATCCTAATCTCATGTGAAAATAAGCAAACACTCCAAAATTCATACTCAGTTGCAGAAGTTATCATTCATTACCCTGTGGGCAAACTTGTTTAAATAACGTTTCAAAAACGTATTTTTTAGAACGTTTCTAGAACATTGGACAAAAAACGTACTTAGAACGTTTCAAAGACGTTCAAAATTTGACCCCATGGATCATGTTTTAAGGACGTTAAAAGAACATTTACAGAACGTTTTAAAAACGTTTTATGTCTGGACAAATAACGTTCTTTGGACAGCAAAAAGTAGTTTATCAAAAATCAAAATTATTATAAATACTATGTGGAAAAAGAATTTTAACTTCAAAATATCAAATAACAATTCAAATTTTTTAGATTTATGAAAAGTTTTTTAAATTAAGGACAAAAAAAATTCTAAGTCCAAACTTTGGAGGAAATTTTCAATTTTCATAATTAAAGGTTTTTTTATTCCCAGAATTAAAATATTTTTAAAATAGAATTTAAACTTTTTTATTATTTTACCAAGGAATTTTATAATTTTTTTATTTTTAATACAATATATTAATTATAAGGTTCGTGTAACTTAAAACGGCCATCTATTAGTTTCTTTTCAATTTTCAAGAAAAGTTGCGTAGTGCAGGAGGCGGTTAGAGCGTCCGACTGTAAAGTTGAGGGTCGCGAGATCGAGTCCTACCGGCTGTACAATTTTTAATTTATAAATTTTGTGATTGTGATATTTTCAAACAGCTCTAAAATTTATAAGTAAATTTAAATAGAATGTGAATAAAATGAAAGATTTTCAAATAAAATAAGTATATCATATCATAAATGAGAAACTTCAAAGGAAGTTACGGAACGTTTTTAGAACGTTTCTAGAAAGTTTTTTTGGAACGTTTTAAAAATGTTTTTTTTACGTTACAGGAACAAAGTGCAATGTTCCAGAATGTTTTGGAACATAAAAGGACGTTTTAAGAACGTGTTTAGAACGTTCGATTGCCCACTGGGTAGCCTAATGTATTGCCGCTGTTTTTAGATGAATAAAATGAATTAGGAAAATAAAAAACGAAAAAAATGAGAAGACTCGTCTCCGCGATAATCGTGATTTATTATTTTGTAACTGAAAGTATACAAAAAGTAAAAATATAAAAAAAGCATTTATTAAGCAACAATTGTTTGAAATCTCCAAAAATTATCAAGTGAAAACAATGTTTCTTCTATTAAACTTCAAATATAAATAAGTAAAAGAAAACAGACATATCGCCAAATCACAAAAAAAACATAAGAACTTTTTTATTTTTAATATATAATTAAGATATTTAATATCTTTACCCGCACAGCACCAGAACTCCCCTGAACATTCACAACCTTCAGGGAAGTTCTGGTGCTGTGTGGGTATAATTCACATGTCTGCTTTTAAAAACTTCAGTATCGATACAAGTAAAATCGAAATTTACTTTTAAATAATCTGAGAAAAACAAAACTTAATTAAATAAGAACAATGTTCTCGTATGTTAATTGAATACATAAAATTCTGTAAAATTCTGCAAAAACACGATCCCAAGACCCTCCTGACGTGAAACGTGCTGTTGTATATTACAATAACTATTCGATTGTGTTTGTGTTTGAAATTAATAAAAGGAGTAATATTTATGTGAATTCAGTAAACTCTGGACAACATAATTACACAGCTTTCATAGTTTTAGAAAATAACAAGTATTCGTCATGTCTTTTAAAGTCTTATCAAAGCAATGGGACTAGCAGTCTCTCCGACAAAAAGACAAGCTTTCCTATTTCTTAGAAACTTTTTAAGGTTATAATTGTTCTCAATCATTTTAAAAGATGAAGATTAATGTTTAAATGTAAAAATTAATGTTTTTACAATCATAACCTGTAAGCAGTGTTATTAGCGCGAGTCGTATACAGTTATACAAACATTGTCACATACGTACAAAACCTATTTTAAAATGACAAGTTTTTAAAAACTGAAACCCAATTTTGAATTATTGATAAATAATTCACGAATATTAAATAAATTTTCTATTTTTAAAAAAGACTAAGTTTAGATAGCTGGATCGCTATCATCATCACGTTACTGTAATACATAAAGAAAATTCACAATCAGCACACAAAATAAAACCGTGGAAAATTATAATCAAAGCAAAATAATATGTATAAAATTATAAACAATTAAATTTATATTTTCCATTATAATCATTTGAAAAAACATTGGGTTAACCCAGATAGGACCCAACGGGGATTTACCAAGCTTGGAATTTGGTTGGGCGTTGTATGGGTTTCCCAGTTTGGAAACTGGGCAACCAAGTTGGGCTCCAATGAACGCCTAACCAGTTTTTCAACACGGGTATTTGCGTAATAAAAGTTTTTAAAACATTAGTTACCTGATCCACAATTCGCATACAAATAATATACAATTGACATATTCTTGCAATTTTTGGACACACCTTATAAAAAATAAAAATTAGTAATATAATTTAAAATGTAGCGAATAATATGAACATACTTTCTTATAATAAATAATATGAACTTTCAATATTTTGAAATCAATATCCGACAAAAGCAATTAAATAATACTGAAAATCAATTAATATTACTGATTTACTAAGCATACAAGATTTCAAAATAATGTAAATTTTTACCAGAAAGCACAATTTGCAACAAGTTTTCTGCAAGTTTGCAGCAAAAATTAAATGAATATTTTAAATTCTTATATCTTCATTCACCAAGGTGCTAATTTTACTTCGGCTGAAGGTCAAGAAAACCCTTCATAAGTACCCAATGGGAAATTTACTAAAGGCGCAATATTGGACTTCAGTACTGGTGCAACGTTGGCAGGACGTTTGCATGTAGATAATGTTCTGTACTGACTATCGGTATTAATACAGTACTGATTGCCAGTATTACGCCAGAGTTGAATTTATGAAAAAAAAAATAAAAAATTATTTTTACATATTTTTCCTCATCAATTATTGAATTTCTAGCTGTTTAGAACATTTAAACTCATAATTAATCAAACTCTGAAACCGAAAAATGTCCGCAGTCAAGAGGAATCGAACCCGAGAACCTCCACTTGGTAGTCAGTTAGGCTATCCACTGGACAATCATAACTTACAAGTAAATAGTTTTAGATTATTCTTATATATCTAATGAAGCTGAACAGGTGCTCATTTCATAATTTTGCAACTTGTAAGATTTGCCATGCAATGTTTTATATTGTTAACAATTATTTTACATTTTTCCAATTGTTTAAATATAGTTAATTGTGACACAAGAACCCTAAACAGCACTTTATACAAGGACAATAAATCAGAACGAATCGAAGCCAAGGCGTACTGAGGCGAAGATGAGTTCTGATTTATTGTACGAGTATCCAAGTGCTGTTTAGGATCCTCGTATCACATATAATTTTTTGTAATTCGCACTCTAAACACGAGGTTATGTACCACTAGTCGATGAAAAGCCGCCATATTTGTACTATAAAGTAGCGTCCGCCAATCAGATTGCGAATAGATTTCATTATGTGCCTAGGACAATAAATGAAACATTAAAGCATCGCTAGTCGTACGTAAACTCGTGTTTAGAGTGCACTGATGACAAAAAATTAATTTTGTTATTAATGAAATTTTCTAAAAAATACATTAGAAACTTCATTTAGCAGTTCTTGATTTAGCGGTCGTTAAATGCCCTTTCCGCTAAACC
>WNHD01003781.1:0-35913 GCA_011057455.1 Ganaspis sp. Gsp50
CGATCCCAAGGTTCAAGCGGGTTGTCTTTCTGTGAAGTCTAGAGCCATGCAGGCAGTTCCGCAGAAGGGCAGATACCCGGGTGGAGGAGAAGGGTTTAGTGGGTAGTCGCAACGGAGTCCCACACACGGGGGGTGTACACGCGTTCATCGCGGACCCCCTATTGTGCCTAATGCATTTTCCCAAACCTCGAAGAAAAAAAAAAAAAAGAAAGACCGATTGATGGAACGCTCCCGGCAAGTAGGAGAGCATAAGTTAAAAATAGTTCACGTAGATGAAAGGTATACGACACAAAAATGTAGCACATGCTGCGGGCAGTGTTCTATATCGCCTAGCCCCCGCCGGTACGCATTTTGCCAAAACTGTCGCACTACTTGGGAGCGTGATGTGAACGCTGGAAGGAATATATTGAATATAGCCTTAATCAAGGAGAACTTAATGCAACCTACTGATTTAGGAGATTCATCAGTATTTCCTCAAATTAACGAATCAGCAGAGTGAGGACTCTGATCCCGCCTGCAGCTCCAAGAGCATACACTCCTAGAGGTAATTTAAATCCATATTTCATGTTTTTCGAAAAATAGCTTATATTGCAGGGTGTCTAGCAAACCAAGAATCCGGGAAAACTTGGAGAATGTTTTGTTAAACCGGGAATGTTTTAAAAGAAATAATTAAATCTGATAGAGACTCTATTTTTGTAAAGAAAAAGATATCACTTATCTTTTTTTCCAATTTTCAAGGGAATAAACTGTACTCGAAATGATATGATTAATTTTTGAATGAAATATTTCAAAAATAGTTCAAATTAAAATATCTTTCATTAAGCAAAGTTTTGTTACACTATTTTTTACAACTTTTCTTTAGTTTTAAATTAAATCAGTGATCACAGAAAGTAATTTATTTATTTTTTTAAAAAATTATTCAATCAATCTAAGCTTCATTGAAATTTTTTTATCTATATGCTCACAATATTTAATTAGTCTGTTTAAATCAATTTTTAACTTCAAACAATCTAAAATTTCATTTCTTAACATTTTCATCTAACTAAATTTTAATTTATTTGAATTTTAATTTATCGAACTTTCAATTCGTCAAAATTTTGATGTTTCATTCAATTTTTAATTTTCTGTTTTTTATTTATTTTAAAACAGTGAAGGGACCTACAAAAAATAAAAAAATGCCATTTCGAGCGTAAGCGCTACAATATAAAAATATAAATAACAAAAATTATAAATCAAATATGGTAACATTCGGTAGACGACAAATAAAAGTAACTAAATTTCTAATAATAAGAAAATAAATGACAAATAGTTTGTAATAATTTATGCAATTTTCAATTATTTAAATCTTATTCAATCCAAACTAATTAAATTTTCAGTTCCATCTAAATTTTAATTGTTTTAAATCTCAAACGATCCAACTTTAATGTAATTACAATTTTTTGTTCACCAAAATATTTGTTAATAACATTTTAATAGATTGTAAATTTACTTTATCTAAATTTTAACTAACATAAATTTCAATTCATTCTATCTGTCATGAAATTCAAGTTATCCAAATTTAAATTTATTTAATTTTCAGTCAGTTTAAATTTTAATTCATTTACAATTTAATTTATCAATATTTAAATATATTCCAAATTTAATTTATCCACTCTCTAAATCTGAATCAGCGAAAATCAGCGAATAATCGCTGCGAATCAGCGCGAATCAACGAATATTCGCTGCGAAAAAGTGGATTTTTATGCGCTGATTCGCAGCTGTGCAATTTGGGCTGTGAATCACAGTGAATTTCCGCTGATTCAGATTTAGAGAGCAAATTTTAATTAATTGAAATGTTTATTATCGTAGTTACAGTCTATTCAAATTTTAACCTCAACAAATTTCAATTTCATCCGAATTTCATTCAATCATAATTTTTATTGGTCCAAACTTTTATTGGTCACCTATAAACACTGTACATTTATATTTTCATGTAATGTTTTTTTTACCCGTTTATATGCTAAATGAAAATAAAAACATTTATCAATTACAAGTTCAATTGGTTAAAATTTTAATTCATCCAAATTTTAAAGGATAATTGAATTTTTAAACGATAAAAATTTTAATTCATTGCAATTTTTATGAAAATCAATGTCAATCGACGAACTTGCAGAAGATTAATTTTGCATATTATTTTATTTATATGGCGATTTAAACCACCTTTTTTTTACAATAAATTGCACCTATCTTGAGAAAAAGGTACTGTTTTTGTCAAAAAGTGTGCAGTGTAACCGTAAACATTTAATTTTTTTTTTAAATGATTATATCGAGTTATTTTTTTCATTAAACATGATAAATATTCAGTGTTTAAAAAAATACTGTTTTTTATCAACTTTTTTTTCTACTTAAAGTGCAATTTAATAAATAAATTATTTTCTTTAAAGACGAATCGATTGACCTGTATGACATGTAAAGTATATATTCTACCAGAAACTTTGGATTCAAAAATTTTCTTCTAATTTGGACTCAACAAATTTTACTTTTATATCCACTTAAAAAATTATTAAATCGATTTATAAAAATTAAAAAAAGAGTAAACAATTTTAAAGAACAGTAAAAAGTGATCTTTGTACTAATTATAGAATTTTCTAATACTATTTCTTACCTTCATTTTGTATCTAAATCTGAAAAAAGTACTCATTTCGGTTGTTATTGACCGTAAACATTTGCGTAAAAAAAGGAAATTTTTTTTTTTTTGAAGTACTAAACACCCTGCTATTATTATTTTTACACAACTTTCGTGATCCAAGATAATGTACAATTCAGTTTCTAATTTAAAATGAGTTTAAAATAAACAGTATGGGAAAGCTGAAGTAGAAATCTTCTATTCAGAAAATATTTTCTTTCGATTTGATAAGATTTACATTTGTTACAAGTCACTGAATTACTTGTTTGGCTTTCACATTGTCTTAGATTAAGTAAATGTGTTTTTCGCCCACTGATATTATTGGTTTTAATATAGCGCTACATAACTTTATTTTAAAATCAGTTCAAGTTTTATAAAGATTTTTTTATATAAGAATGATAATTCTTAGTTATTAGTTGAAAATTGGAAATATTATATATTTTAATTTACAACTTTCATGTTTATTTAATATTTATATAAAACTAAATTAGTATTGAAATTAAAATTAAATATCTTTAATGTTCTTATAAGATCACTTGGGGGATTTCTATCAACAAACTTTGACAGGTTATGGTTAACTTCTCTCAAGAAATTCTCTTGAAAATGATGTGCAAATTTGGTTCATACGGTTTTTCGAATGTTTCATTTTACAATTTTCTAATACTATTTTAAATTACTTAATGATAAACTGTTTACAATAATTATTATTTTCACTTACAATTAATTAATTTTATAAAAATAAAACAGTAATGGTATTGTTTTACAATAAAAAAGTGGTACTAATTTAGAATTTTTTTTTTTCAGTGTAGTCGATCCTCTATTATTACCCGCAGGTCTGCCAACACTCCCACGTTAGGGGTAACCTGATCAGGGTTAATCTAACCCTGACCTGTGCACTATGCCAGCACCTGCGACCCAGAACTCAATCTCTACTCGACATATTCCCACAACAGCTTTTTTGGGCCCGATTCATCGATAAGTGATAGGTTGTCAAAAAAGAAGGTTCTCTGTAACTACCAAACTGCATATGGCTTTGTAATTTCGGTAATATCAAAATGTAGGCAAATTGGAAGCACTTTAATCTAGATACTTACTATGCTGTGAATCAATTGGAATTAGGATTAATGTGGTAAATAAGAAAAAACAAAATTTGCATTAATTGCAATTGGAAAGAATTAGAATTCGAATCGATGACTGTTACAATCCAAGTCGATGGCAATTACAATTCAAATCAATGATAATTACAATTCGAATCAATGATAATTACAACTCGAATCAATGACAATTTCAATTCGAATCAATGATAATAATTACAATTCAATTAGTCAATGATAATTACAATTCGAATTAATAACATTTTCAATTGGAATCAATGATAATAATTACAATTCAAATAGTCAAAGATAATTACAATTCGAATCAATGACAATTACAATTTGAATCAATGATAATAGTTACAATTCAATTAGTCAACGATAATTACAATTCGGATCAATGACAATTACAATTTGAATCAATGATAATAATTACAATTCAATTAGTCAATGATAATTACAATTTGAATCAATGACAATTACAATTTGAATCAATGATAATAATTACAATTCAATTAGTCAATGATAATTACTATTCAAATCAAAGCCGTAATTTCAATTCAAATCAATGGTAATTACAATTCAAATCAATGACGATTAGAGTTCAAATCAATTACGATTAGAATTCAAATCAATGACAATTACAATTCGAATTAATGATGATGTATAAATTTGAATCAATGATAATTACAATTCAAATCAAAGAAATTTCCAATTCAAATCAATTACAATTGCAATTTAAATCAATAACAATTCAAATCTTTCAAAATAGAATAACTCAAAATTTAAATCAATTAACAATTGAGATAGTTGCAATTAAAAGAAATTAAAATTCGATTCAACGGAAATAGCTTCAAATGTGTTAAAATAGAACCACATAGAATTAGAATTAATTTAACTTATAATCAGGTGAAATGAATTAGTCGTAATTATAATTAATGACAATTACAAAAAATCACAATTTGGATTAATTCTCACTATAGAATTTATCGAAATACAATTACTTAAAATTTAAATCAATTGTGATTTGAATTAATTACAATTAGAATTAGTTACGATTCGCATCGCCAGCATTTGGATTCATTCAAAATTCAAATTAATAGCGATTTAAATCAATCGCAAGTAAAACATTTACAACTTGAATCTACTACAATTCGAATCAATTGCAATTAGAATTACTTGCAATTGATAGAAAATTAATAGAATATATAGAAATTGATAGAATTTGAATCAATCGTACAATTAATTGTGTATAGAAAAATAATTACCTTGAATTAGAATCAATTAAAACAATTAATTATAATTCGAATCAATTGCAATTAATTAAAGTATGAAAAAATAAATTCGACTAGAATTGAAACAATCATGAATAAAACGCTTACAATTCGCATCTTAATTCGATTGATTCAAAATTCAAAATAATCATGATTGGATCAATCGCAACTAAAACAATTACAAATTAAATCTATTAGAATTTGAATAAATTGCAATTGGAATAAATTACAATTTGCATCATCCGCAATTAGATTGATTTAAAATTCTAATTAATTATGATTTACATCAATCTAAACTAAAACAATTACAATTTAAATCAATTGCAATGGGAAACAATTATAATTTGAATCAATTGCAATTGGATTCAATTACAATTTGAATCAATTACAATTTGAATCAATTGCAATTCGAACAAATTAAAATGTAATTCAATTACGAATAAAATCAATGGAAATTGTAATCAATTTCAATTGGAATGAATCGCAACTTGCATCATCTGCAATCAGATTGATTCAAAATTCTAATTAATTGTGATTTAAATTAATCTCAACTAAAACAATTACAATTTGAATCTATTACAATTTGAATCAATTGCAATGGGAAACAATTACAATTTGAATCACTTGCAATTGGATCCAATTACAATTTGAATCAATTGCAATGGGAAACAATTACAATTTGAATCAATTGCAATTGGATCCAACTACAATTTGAATCAATTGCAATTGGATCCAACTACAAGTTGGATTAATTGCAATTTGATTCAATTACAAGGTGAATTAATTGCAATTTGACTCAATTGCGAATCGAATCAATAAAAATTGAAGTCAATTACAATTGGAATGAATCGCAATTTGAATCGATCACAAATTATATCTTTTAAAATAGAATCATCTACAAAATTAGAATCAACTAAAATTTGAATTAATTGAAATTAAAAGTAATTCATATCAATCGAATCATTAAAAATTTAAATCAATTAATCAGAATCTAACAACTATTACAGATAATTGCGAAAATGGCTTTCTCACATTGTGTGCATTTATAAAAAAATAATCCGAAACTGTACTTAAATAACAAATAGAAAAATAGAAAACATCATGAATAATTGAAAATAATTAAAAGTGCCTGATTTATTTTTCTGCGTAGGTGGAAAATGATAGGACCGGAAAAATATGCTTGAAAGACATATTGAGCGAAAATTTACGATCCAAGAAGAGGAATTAGAATTAATAATCAACTTTCTAGGTAATGTGTCAATTTATATTCGCAGCAGAAACGAATAATACGAGGATGTCTGGTGATAATTAACATAGTGTAATTAACACAGTAAGAGAAAAGTAATTGGCAATGCTAGAATGACAAGCTGGATGAAATAAATTATGTTGGAAACGGCACACGTTTGGTGCAAGAAAAAGAAGAAACACTACTCCGGGAGAAAAATGTCGTTATTCCTTTCAAGTTGCTTTTATTATAGATAAACTTAATTAAAGATCAACACATTCTTCTTAACACAGTAATTCTTCTAGAAAATAATAGAAAATGTCAATAGTAATGTAGTTATCAGATGCCAGAGATGAAAACATGAATCAATATTGATATAGTGCAACACCGCATTCGGTCGTTAATAAGTGTAATAAATATTTATATGGATTGCTTCGAAGATTGAATTATGGAACTTCTATAAGTGGGCGTCCGTTACGCGGTTCAAAAGAATATTCATTATCGCTAAGTACACCGCTCCTTAACAAGTCTTTGAAACATAAATCTTTTGTTCTTTTCGTGCCTGAATACGCATATTCAATGACTTCAATTTTTTTGTAAAATCGTATTTTATTTGTTGTTTGTCTTTTTTATTCTTGCACGTGTCAAAGTCGGAATTTCTACTCAAACTTTTT
Organism: Ganaspis sp. Gsp50; assembly: GCA_011057455.1. Classification (NCBI taxonomy): domain Eukaryota; kingdom Metazoa; phylum Arthropoda; class Insecta; order Hymenoptera; family Figitidae; genus Ganaspis; species Ganaspis sp. Gsp50. Next base: position 6,933 of record WNHD01003781.1, read on the forward strand.
TTCAATATTTTTTTTATTAACTATTGTAGTATTTTTGATTTTGTGTATTGCTTCCTCATAGAGGAAGTTCTGGTTTTTTGTTTTTTAGTATTTTCTACGCAATTAGTATAGAGCTTTTCTTTAGGATGCTTATATCTCAAAAGACTCTTTACGCTAATTTTTATTCGAAAAATTATCTTCTGTTTTTCTCTGCATTAGACGCACCTGTAATTTAAAACATTACTTGCATAAAACCTGTTGAATTAAACAAGTTCGTATGAAAAAGTTAATAACCAGATCTGATCAATTGCTGTGGATTAATTTGTAACGATTGGAATATATGTTATTTATGTCACGATGTAAATTTGAGAGAACTCATTTGCTGAAAGTTTATCATAATTACGATAAGATAATTGAAACATCCAAGTTCGATCAGCAATCAGGCAAATGAAACAAGTTTTACTGATATATTGTAAAAAAGCGTCAATCTTACAAGTAACAAAAGTCGCCTTGAGAGAACGACTTTCTAAATAATCTTTTATTGGACAAATTTTTCATTTTTAATTCACATCCAGATCTCCTTGCATGGTACTTACGGTTTCCTTTCTTTATTTTTAGAACTATTTAATTTTCATAATTTGCTACATTTTTCTAGATTCTTTTTCACTACGCTTTCTTTTCTTTTTACTTACGCTTTCTATCAAAATTTTGAATTCTACTACATCGCACTTACGGTTTTTATGGCCGTTGCAAAGGCTATAAGGGGCATGCACCTTATTGTTTGTACTTACGGTTTTTAACGAATCTTCAAATTCCACTAGCTTGAATCACGGTTGTTATCAAAATTTCTTTTGAATCTTTTGAATCAAAAATCTTTTTTATTGCACTTACGATGTTTATCAAAACTTGATACTAATGGTACAAAACTGGATCAAGATTATAAATTCTTCTTTATCGTACTTACGGTTTTTATCAAAACTGTCGATTCTACAATATTTTACTTACGGTCTTCATCAAAATTGTAAAATCTACAATATTGTACTTATCGTCTTCATCAAAACTGTAAGTTCTACAATATTGTACTTACGATCAAAATTGAATATTCTTCTGCATATTGTACATTGTTATCGAATTTTCAGATTCTATTCGCATTTTCGTTTTTTATCCGCTCATTACATTCTGTATCTACTACAATGTACTTACGCCTTTTATTTAAAACTAGAATGATTTTCTTAACCAAATCTTACACTCTGCTACTTCCCTTCTTTTCAAAATCTTTTCAGCTGCATTGTACTCATTTTTCATCGAAATCACATATTGTGATGCATTCTATTTTTTTGCCGAAATCTTAGATTTTTGCAGACTGGGTTTTAGAAGCAGGATCCTGTATATGATTAGGCTTGAAGAGTCAGATAAAATAGTTGGTTAGCAAAGAGAAGAATTTGCAAGAGCAGTCGTTGGTTCGAGACGGCAATCAGAGAAATGGTCGAGAGATCATCAAATATTTATGAATACAGAGGTGGCTAACAGTTCCACGTCATGCAATCGAGTAGATTGCATTGGAACCAAGCACCTGTATCCATTTAAGTGGAAGCTTTTAGCGACTCGTCGATCGGCATATTGGATTCCGTTAAAGAGCCTGTGATGCAAGTCTTGGACAAGCATACCTTTTAAACTTTCAAAGAAATTTTGACGTCTGATTGGCATATCTTATCATACGTATTGAACAACTTATAATGAGTCATTTATGTACAATATCTCTTTTAAAACTATTCCTTTCACTATTTTCTTCAACACTTTACATTCCCATCTTATTCAGAAGAAAACTGTAAACAAATTGAAATTTATTTCTTCTTAAGTTCGTTTTACCTGTAACGTTGATGTTAATAAAATTGTCGATGGTAATGAAATATCGTTGAAGAAATATCATTGATGAAATATCGTTGATGAAATATTGATGAAATATCGTTGATGGAATATCGTTGATGCAAATAAAATATCGCCGATGTAGAAAACAAAGAAATTGAATAACAGTTATAATAAAAAATAATAAATAGCAGAAACTATTGTTAGATATTATCCGCAAACTTCAAAAAAATATTTTCATGCTTCGTTTAGTGGAGAATAAAAATAACTTTGGCCTTTATGGTCAAGACAAGTTCACTTTTTCAGAGGGTCAATCTCTCGTGGCGTTTCATCAATTTATCACAAGCCAGTGGTCTGTTGGAAGTTATTGTATTAACACGCTCTTGTACTGACAGCATCCTATCTTTTTTATAATCATACGAAAAATTTTGTTCACATTGTTCGTAAGGATACGGTTAAAATTAAAATATACTGTTCTTTCAGAAAGATCTATCACAGGTTATAAATTCCTTTAACCCTTTTGCCTTCTCATTAGAAAGCAAAGATGATGAATAGTCTTTGAAAATTATCAATAGCGTCATAAAAAAGCAAGCAGATACAAGCAATAATCACGTTTCAGATCAGAAATACAAAAATTCTGAATCCAACCCAATCGGGTTGAATCTTTAATCTGAAAGCTTTTTCCATATGAAAGAAAAATTGATCAAAAAACAATCCTTGAATGATTCCAATTCAAAAGAAGTCAACTGACGCAAATTATAACAATTCAAGTAGAAAGTGTTTAAAATTTATAACTACGCAAACCGGAAGTGAATTAAATCAAAAGTGACTTGAATCATAAGTGATTTGAATCAGAAATGATTGAATTTTCAGAAGATTCGAATTGGAAATGTCAATTTAAAATGAATTGCGTTTGAAATGATTTCGAGTTGAAATTACAATGTATGTATTTTTTATGGAATGATAATGCTGGGGGGATTCTAAATTGAGAAGTGAGCAAAATGAGTAGACAATGTAGACGATACCCGTGTAGAAAAATTTCGTGGCGCTAGCTAGCAGCGCTAGATACATGGTAATTTTGCATACAATCTAGCGCTGCTAGCTAGCGCCACGAAATTTTTTTTTCTACCCGGGTAATATAATACAGATGCACAGATAGATAAAAAAAGGATAGGTGATCATAGTAGAAAACATGAAAGGACACCGCTGAGAGTTGGTCGAGCGATGAAAATAATGCAGATCGTGGCGAATTCGTAATCATGAGGCTTGATGCAGTGGACGAGGGTGCATGAAATGCACACCTGACTGCACATGATCGTATGAAAAATGTCTGAAAAAGCAGCTTCATTTAAATTCTCAATAGCCAAATCTGTCGAATAAATAAAAATCCTCGATTCTTAAAATCATGTAAATTATTCCCAGCAACTTTTATCATATTTTTTACTCAGAACGGATTCAATGAATTCGAACAATTCACACGTATGTTAAACAAAAATCATTAAAGACCTTCAAATCATTCATTAAAATCATTACATGCAAATGAAAACAATTAAATCAAAACAATTGAATGAAAAAAATTAAATGAAAAAAATTAAATCAAAACAATTGAATGAAAAAAATGCAATGAAAAAAATTAAATCAAAACAATTGAATGAAAAAAATTCAATGAAAAAAATTAAATCAAAACAATTGAATGAAAAAATTGAATGAAAATAATTAAAATTAAATTGAAACAAAGTTGAATGAAAACAATTAAAATTAAATTGAAAAAAAATTGAATAAAAACAATTAAAATCAAATTGAAACAAAATTGAATGAAAACAATTGCCGTTTTTAATTTCCAAAGGTAGTGCCAACGATTCAGATGATCAGAGAAATTTACGGTTAAGATTGACCCATAAAATGCGTTTCCAATTGTTTTAATGTGTGAAAACTAACACTACAGGACTGTGGCGCCCATAACGTACCGTTACATTGCTAAAAGGGTATTAAAGCTCGCGCGACTCTTCAGCCAGCTGTGGCTTTATCTGGTTAATGAGTGGGAGAGAGAAAACAGACAGAAGAGTAGGAAAAGAAGCAGGCCAAAGAAACAGAGAGGGCGTTTCAATGAAAAAACGTTCCACATTCTGTCCTGATTGCTTTTTTGCCAAGGGAGGCGATGCGTTTTACTACAGCCGGAACACTCGACCACCGAGACATGACGGTTATACGTTCGCAAGAATTAAAGACGTACCAATGCGTGAGAAAAACCCCTTTTTGAAAAAATCACCAAATTCACAATTTCAAAGTATCGAAAACTGTTTACAATATTAAGAAACACGATTTTCAGACACCAGTTTTCGGTTCTAAAAAATTCTAGGATTAAATTGAACAAATTTAAAAGTTGGTTCAAAATGGTCAGGTGCTATGCAAAGAAAGAAATATAGAGAAATAAAAAGATATAAAAAGAAATAAAAAGAAATAAAAAGAAATAAAAAGAAATAAAAAGAAATAAAACGAAATAAAAAGAAAAAAAAGAAATAAAAAGAAATAAAAAGAAAGAAAGTGGCAGAAAGAAAAAATAGAAGAAAAGAGTAGTTTTAAAAACAACTTTGTACTAACTTTTGAGATACTTCTTTCTGAAGGAAAGGAAATAAATAATTGAAGAGAATGAAAAAATGGTGTTGTTTTTATTGAGCGTTACTTGAACATTGGCAATAAATTTAACATAAACAGGTGTTAGGCATGATCGAGCTTCACACGTGTTTGCCGGAAGCGGAAGTGTCTTGTGGGAACGTGAAAAGCCACAAGTGAGCAAAGACTGACGTTTAATGATGCGCATATAAATGCGGGATGTGTGGAAAAAACAAAGATGACACTTGTAGATAGAAACTCAACCATGACGTGTCTTCAATGACTACAGATGCTTCTTTCAAAATTATGCTATTCAGGAAACATCAAAGACCCCAATTATGTCGTTTCTCATACTTTAGATTCTTATGAGAGCAAAGAAACGATCATTCTTTCCCTCTTTTCAATATAATAGTTTATTTTCCACTCGTAAAAAACACCTTTTTTAAACTTGTAACAATATATCTAGCAAACTAGAATATTGAAACGAATTTTCGAAACATCTAAATGAAATAATTATTGAGAATTAATATAAAGAGTAATAACTAGAGAAATAATTATTATTAATATAAGGAATAATAATTATTATTAACATAAAGAATAATAATAATTATTAACATAAAGAATAATAATAATTATTAACATAAAGAATAATATTTAATGTAATTATTGATTTATTATAAAATTGATTTCATTTATTTATACGAAGTACACATTTTGCAATAATCTTTTGTACCAGACCCACTTTCTTTGAAAGTATTTTGCATGATTTTGAGAAGAGCTGGAAAGAGTTTCTTTGAGATTCGGTATCGATTCGGTGGCCTTAAAGGGCACATGAATAATGACCTGCCAGTTGTACAAATCGCAGCAATTCACCTGCAGTCGATCGGCGGATTTGATTGTGCTTCCCAATTAAAAGAACACAGTTTCAGGTCAGCGGGTGGACCGTCTTTCGAGCTCCCTAAAATTCTCAAGATTTATCCCACCGAGGGATCAGTACTCCCGGTTCGATCACGAATTATTAGTCATTGGAATCAAACGAATCGGATCCATCTCCAAAGAACATCATTTAATACAATGATCCCCAAAGGAAGTTTTAATTGGCCACAATCTCTTCTCCTGCTCAATCAATAATCTTTGTTCAACCGTTTGCTAATCATTTCAAAAATAATTCAAGCAAAACTCGATTCAAGGATCTAATAATAATTATTTTTTAAAAAGTTTCTATCTTTATACTTTTCTATTCTATTTTCTATTCTATTCTATTTTATTCTATTGTATTCTATTCTATTCTATTCTATTCTATTCTATTCTATTCTATTCCATTTTATTCTATTCTATTCTATTCTATAGAAAAGTTATTTTAAAAAGTTTGAAAAATGCTCGGGTTAAAAAAAGAATAAATAAAGAGTATTTTGGTCGAGGAGATTTTTTGAATGAATGTTGTTTGAAAGTACGGTGAATAAAAAGCGAAAATGAAGCAGGAGACAAAAGATATTGGTAAGAAGATAACGTTCTCATTGGGGTTATGAATTGAAAGGTACTCTGTATTTCGAGATCGTCTCTTGATAGAGGTACGTATTTCTTTGGAAACTGCGACTTGTGATTTAATTCCTAACGAGAGAGACTCGTCGATAGCGCATTCCGTTTGCTCTCATTTACATCGAAAGCGCTGTAATGCAGAAACTTCTATAGAGAAACAGATATCGTCTCAACGAGATATATCTATCTTCGTAGTCTACCGACTTCATTGAAACACAAATAATTACTTGAACAGAAGTAAAATTATTTAAAACGACTGACATTCTACTATATATCTACTCCAAGGCGAACTTCCTAGGCTTCAAAATCTGTTTTCATTAGTCTTATAGTTCAACTCGCTTTTTCGTAATCCCGTTAATTAATTTCTCATTTCATTTATTGACATAAACCACTCTCGTTCCATTAAAACCATTAAGGGTCACTATTTCTTCATGGATTTCGAAAATATTTCATTAAATCTATTCAGGAATCGATAACTCTTCTTTTCGTTCCATTAGACGTAATTAAGGAATTTTTTCCCACAATGTTTCGTTGAATCTGTTCAGGAATTCCTGTTTCAACAATTGGAGGCCTTTTTATTAGCAGGGACTGTGAATGTTTACATAGTTCGGATTAGATACATTAATTCATTAATAATACAAACGGGAAATAAAAATAACATGAGTATCAATTATTAAGGGGGAAATTTATTGTTGAACCTTCAGGGAGTATAATTTAGATGATTTAAAGAAAACGATTCAAGTGATTTAATGGAGACGATTCGGATGATTTAGTGTATACGATTCAAGTAATTAAACAAAAAGAATTCAAGGTGTTTCATGAAATGAATTGAAGATGATTATTAAAACGAATTCAAGACTTTCAATTCAGACTTTTTCAAGAACTTCAAGACGAATTTCAAGACTTTTAATAACAAGAATACAAGACGTTCAATAACAACAATTGAATGTGTTTACTAAACAGAATTCAAGATGTTTAATAAACACAATTCAAGATGTTTAATGGACACAATTCAAGATGTTAATTGAAAAGGATCCAAAGTTTTTTATAAAACAGTTTCAAGCCGTTGAACAAAAAGGATTCAAGATATTTAATATAAAAGCAATTGAGGCGATTTTAAAAAAGCTTGAAATTGTATAAAAGAAACGATTAAGATGATTAAACCGAAGAGATTCAATTCATTTAATAAAAACGATTTAATTCGATTAACAAAAACAATTCAATAATTAAAAAAGACGATTAACATGCTCGAAAGATGATTTAAAAATCACGCAAAATTATCCCGAAATCAACACTCGCACTTCCTGAATCATTTACTTTCACTTTTTAGCCGGAAAATTCGATTGTTTTTCAATTAAACAAAAGGCAGAATTATTTTCATAATGCACGTGCACCGGATACGTTTAAATTACAGGGTGAGGGTCTCAACACGGGGCGATAATTTCAACCTGGATAATCAATTGAACCTTTAATAGCGCCAGGAACTTTCTCTTCCGTTTTAACTTTTTAATCGTGTAATTTTAGCGGCATCGTTCGAATTAAATGGTCGTTTAATAAGACACAGTGCGCCTCGGAAAAAGAACTGCTCCTTTCAAGTTTTTACGAGACTCGAATCAGGGAACACGAACAATATTTCTGCAAGTTTATAAAAAAATTTAATCACAGTAATCTCTGACTTTATATCTCCCCGATGAATCTGTATAATGTATTGAAACCTTCTTTCCGTATAAAATTTCTTCAGTGAAACTAAAAGATTCACTGAAGAAATGTAAACAATTTAGAAACAAAATGTTTCACTTGTAGATAAAAAGTATAATTCAACAATTCTTTGAAAATTTGAATAAAATCAACAAAAATTTGAAGTATTTCCAAATGAATTAAATTAAACTAAATTGTAGTAAATGAAACTAAATTGTACTAAATGAAACTAAATTGTACTAAATGAAACAAAATTGTACTAAATGAAACAAAATTGTACTAAATGAAACAAAATTGTACTAAATGAAACAAAATTGTACTAAATTAAACTAAATTGTACTAAATTAAATTATAGTTTAATAAGCTATAGGTTTATGAACTAAGCTAAACAAAGCTAAGCTGAATCAGACTAAACTGAATCAGACTAAGCTGAATTAGATTAAGCTAACTAAACCAAGCTGAACGAAACTAAGCTAACATATAACTGAGCAATTTTATGAGAAACGTTAGGAAGATATAATATTCCTTTTGTATTCCTTTTTTGTTTCTTTTTCACGGATATTCCCAACGCGGTCACGGTTTTGTGATCGCCTTTAGGAGAAGATTGTGATGGATACGCGGCATGTTTTGAACACGGCAAAGCTTTTAAAATCCAAGCGAGCAAGCATTGCGGCGAGATCGTTAGGTCCTCCACCACACGCGAATTCTACAGGGCAAAGATAATCAGCCGCACCTCATAATGCGGCGTTTGGGGGCGTGCGAGAATAAAGCATTGCTTGAGATATTTAACGAGAAGGTAATTTGGTCGGGTTAAAATCGCACAGGTGTGTTAGTACTCTACCCAAGTTGATATTGCGCGTAGATCCCACGAGAATTCCCTTCAGGGCCTTCTAACGACCTTCTGGATACAACAAATCAGCACAGGAAGTCATTTCATCCTCCTCAAATCATGGCTTAAAAATTTCCACAGATAGCATTCCTGAAAAGTTGCTATTTTTGAACAAAAATTTGTAATTCATTTTTATTCACTGCAGAAACGCTGAAAGAATTTTAAAATAGAAATTGCACAAATAGATTTACAAATTGAGACTATTAATTTATTAATAGTTACGAATTAAGACAGTTAATTAATAGTTACAAATTAAGACAATTAATTAATAGCTACAAATTAAGACAATTAATTAATAGTTACAAATTAAGACAATTAATTAATAGCTACAAATTAAGACAATTAATTAATAGTACTAATTAAGACAATTAATTAATAGCTACAAATTAAGACAATTAATTAATAGTTACAAATTAAGACAATTAATTAATAGCTACAAATTAGATTAATTGACTATTAATTGACTATTAATGAATAGTCTTAATTTGTAAATCTATCTTTACAATGAAAAACGGAATAGGAAACGCGAAAGGAATGAAAAAAGGAACAGTATACAAAATTTTATACAAACGTGTAAGAAGATTATATTCGACGTTTAATATCCAGGGGAAAAACATTGAACCGAATAGTGGAAGTAGAGATTGAGAGTGCTTTTCTGTGTTTTATTTTAATTTATTGAAATTCCGAATTTTTGTTTTTCGGAGCAGTTTTCTCGTACATGGTCTCAGGCGTACATAATCGGCTTTCGCAAGTGCCCACCACCTGCAAAAGGTATTTATCATGCCGCCCATCTTCTGCAAACGCCTCCGTATGGCAATAAGCAGTTTATCAGTCATCGGCCAGTCGACCACGTGCCTTGTCCGACGTCACATCCGCGCACGCGTCATTTATAGGAAGTAATTCTGAATAGCTAATTAATGAGACAATGATGCGGAACTCCAACCGGAAGGGTTGTTTACTAAGCAACCTTATCGCATACTTCATATTCGCCTATCCGACGCACCACTAATTGGCCAACGTTATCTTCATTCTCTTCATCATCCTAGATAATTCGTATTAATAAACCTTGTTTCCAAAAGGCAAAAGAGAATTAGAGTAGGTTCCTAAAAGGTTCCAAAATTTTAAAACAATCTGAAACTGTCAAACTTAACTGAAAGACCTGTAGGTCTGGAACTTAATCTGAAACTTAAATTAAGTTTCAGACATTCATTAACTTAAACTTAGCTAAGAGGGGTCTTTAAATAACTTATTAAACTTAGCTAATGGGTCTTTTGGTTAAGTTTAAGTTTCAGAACAAAAATGAAAACTATTGAAAATAAAGTGAGATTCAGTGAGATGAGATTACACGATCGAGGCCCGGGTTAAGTTTCTGGTTATGAAGTATCATTGTTTCAAGAGGATGTAAAGGAATGAAAAAGATTTTCGGTTTGCCACACTTACAAAATGCGAATTAGTAGTTTGACGGTTGTTAATTGAATGTCAAATAGCCTGAGGCTTGTGAGAATTATGACCGTTAATTATGTCACGAGGCGTCGCTTTATTGCTTCTGAATTTATAGGCAGCACGTACTGGGCGTCCTTTCTGTGTCGTCGAGTCGCGACACGTGGAATGCTGAAAGTTCATTTCAAGAGAACTGATGAAAGTCTTCACACGTGTAGGAACTGTGCATAATACCATACAGCACGTATAAACCGTAGCTCGTATAAACCATAGCTCGTACAAACCATAACTCGTGCAAACCATAACTCATACAAATCATAACTCATACAAACCATATCACTTTTAAACCATACCTTACACTTAACTATACATTTTGTATAATAAAAAAACTCTTCAAACTAAAGTGATATTTTATGAAAAGACAAACACATTTCCAGCTGGATTATGGAAATCAGTAAATTTGTCAGTGTTCAGTATTTCATTCACTCGTATAGGTACCTATTTCATATGTACATATTTCGTACCGTTTGGATCCATCAGTGATAAATTTGTAACATTTTCATTTTTGTTCGTTTCATTAACTGAATGGAGATAATACAACAGTTTTATTATCCGGATGATTGACACCAAGGGACATAAAATAAGCAGGAGAATAATGAAGCAAACGAAATCGCTGATAGGAGAAAATTGAAATTGAAATTGCATAAGAATGAAGAAGCGTGAAAGCGGCAGACCGACAACTTAATTGCACCTGTACCGACGCCTCATGTGTCACACGTGAATTCGCTTTTCATGCTTGTCATTTAATTACTATAATCTCTTTCCAAGTGATCCAATTTCAGGAGACAGATTCGTGTCGCCATTTCTGCAATGGAAAACCCACAATCTTCTTATCAAACCCAGCCACAAAACTTTCACCAAATATTTTATCATACAGACGTGCTTGTCTTGTGTCAAAAAATTGAAGACTCGTCCTGTTTGCTCAAGTAATCTTAACAGCAAACACTTGTAATTTCAGAAAATATTCCCGCATCAAATTCATCCCACAATCAACAACATCCAAATCTTTCAATCCGCCACATTTTCATCTTTGCAACAAGATGTCTATTTACAAAAAGAAAGACTAAGAAACCTGGGTCTAAAAAATATATAAACGAAGGGAAACAACAAAGAAACGAAGAACAAATAAACAACATATAACGAAAAAAAACGAAATAAACGAAATAAACGAAATAAACGAAAAAAAAGGAATAAACGAAAGAAAACGAAATAAACGTAAACAACGAAAAAAAACGAAAAGAAGTAAACGAAGAACAAATAAACAAAAAGCAAAGCATTGCAAAAAATTCGAGAGGGATTTAAAATGTATTGAAGATTGTAAACAATGTGGGAATGAAATTCAAACTACTTCATATGCACCCCGCGATTTAGGTGCTTTCGGCGGAGAGAGACTTCCCAAGGAGGCAGAAATTCGAGGACATTTATCTGATATATTTTTTGTTGGGGCAATTATCTTTTTTTTCTGTCTCTCCCACACGTGCATTGCAGGTACCACGAAAAGATGCAGATGCAGCACGCCCCGCGTACAATTCGTAATCCTTTCCGGACGCTCGTAATGGATGGAACTGTGAATTCAATTGGCTCTGAATTGGATGCAGGCGGCGCGCCGTAAAAGAACCGACTCGTGAAAGGAGACTGCACTAGGTGCATCTGTGCAATAAAACGTGTTAGGAGACTGAACAAAGAGTCGCGAGACGCTCGTTCAACAACGATTCAACGAATGAGTAGGTGACGATGTGGGTGCCACTTCTTCTTGACCTACACATTTTAAAGCAACCATTCATCAACAGACAGATTAAACCAGACCGTCGTTCCCTTGCCCTTGAAAAACGATGCTTTGACTTTTAATCACCCAGACGAAAATTTGAATTTCTTAGACCAGAGTTAATTCAGTTTTTTTAATATTGAAATTACGTAAACTTTTTGTGATTATTTAAAGTTTCAACTTTGTATGAACATTCAGATTTATGTCAACTTTGTAGTAGTCTTCAGATTTATGATATATTTGTAATATAATTAAATTTATGTAAACTTTGCATAAATTTTAAGTCGAACAAACTCAAACTGTAAATAGAGTATCAAAAACTAAATCAAAAAGTCTTTTTCCGTTTTTTTAAATTTTTAGTAGTTTTGGAGTTATTGCGGTTTAAAGTTGTAAAATTAGGCGCAAGCCTAGTGAGGCCGGGCGCATGATCCTGCGCATGTGCAGTGCGCATGTGCAAAGATGTACCCACGACTGTCGTGGTTTGCAAACTTTAAACCGCGATAACTTCTAAACCGCTAAGAATTTTAAAAAATAGAAAAAGACTTTTCGCTTCAGATTGATTCACTGTTTGATTTTATTTAACAGTTTATTTCACTATTTGGTTTTTGTGATCTAAATAATTATACACTGCATTATTATTGACACAAAAAGAAACCTGATTTGGTAAATATTTGTATTTATTTGCCTTTTGTTGAAATTTTACAATTGTTATAATTAGTTTTTTTATATTTTAACAAAATAATTTCTTTAATCATGTAAATTTTTGAACTTCATTTTGTGTCTTATTCATCGTGTTTAAAGTATTTAAAAAGATATGATCTATTATTACTAAAAAAAAAATTAAAGCTAAGAAAAAATACAAAGAAAATATCTTCGCGAAGAGTGACATCTAGAGAAGGAACTGTAAAAATAAAAATAGTAGTACGATTGAAAAATGTAGAAAGAATGTGTGTAAAAAGAAAACTCATATCAAGAAACATATTTCTTTATGAGAAGAAAAAACTAACAATAGAATTAAATGAATGGTAAAACTTACAATTTGACATTTATTATAGAGAATTTATGATTGAGCTCATATCTTCTGGTATTCAAAATGGCAACATCCGTTTATGAACGATGTTACGAGAAGCATCTCCTCGTTTATTACTTTATGATTATTACAACAATTAAAACTGCGCTGTCAGGAAGTTTTCAGAACGCATTAGTGCATTAGTGGAATTAATGACTTTACGATATTAGCAGTAAAAACCTCTCTGAAGTAAAAACATCCCATTCTAAAGCTACGTATAGAGATTGATTGAAAATTAAAAAACTTCTCAGCGAAATCTAATATTCGAAAGTCATTCTTGAAATTTAGGTACACGTAAAAATGATCTTTTTCTTATTCATTACTGATTAGATTCATTAGTGATTTTTGTGACTTATGAATATATAATAGTGACTCTTTTTGAATATATAATAGTGACTCTTTTTGAATGCTAAATAGTGCCATTTTGCGACTTTGGCATGCGGAATAATGACTCTTGAGACTTACACATGCGCAGTAATGTCTCTTGAGACTTAGTTATGCACAATAAAGACTCTTGAGACTTAGACAATAGAGGCAGTAGTGACTCACGTAACTTAAGCGTCCACAGTAGTGACTCTTGAGACTTAGACATACGCAGTAATGACTCCAGATACTTGCACATGCGCAGTAATGACTCTTGAGACTTAGACAAGCGCAATAATGACTCTTGAGACTTAGACAATATTGACAGTAGTGACTCTCGAGACTTAAACATTTACAGTAGTGACTCTTGAGACATGCGCAGTAGTGACTCTTGAGACTTAAACATGCGCAGTAATGACTCCTGAGACTTGAACATGCGCAGTAATGACTCTCGTGTGTCAGGCATGCACAGTAGGGAGCCGTCCATCAATTACGTAAGGTAATATTCAAAAGTAGTGACTCTTGGGACTTAGACATGCGCAGTAGTGTCTTTGACATCTACAGTAGTTCTTCTTGAGATTTAGATATACGCAGTAATAATAACCATAACTTTTTGATGCGCAATATTAACAATGCTGATTCAGAAAATTCATCATAACTTAAACATGTACAGATTTTAAACAAAAATTCATACTTTTTTAATACTTGTGATTTAGAAATCAAATTTGATGAAAGTGAGAAATTCGAAATTGTCTTGATTAAATTTCTCGTCAATCTGACAAGAACTCTAATCTGGAAAGAATTAATATTCCTGATTGAGGAATTGTCTGGCATTCTCGACAATCTTTTGAACCCAGGAAGATAATTTTGCAAAGTCACGAAGATTCTGCCTAGAATCTTATTCGAAGATTCGCAAGGCAAAAAGAAAGTAATGGATTCACGCCTTAGGTTCGATAATAGACCTGACTAACGAGCCATGAACGAGTCGATTAAAATTTTTCATCTGTAGACATTCCTGTATTAAACCCGACATTCAGTTTTAATCAGTATTGATCACCTTTACTTACAAGTTGATAACTTATTTTATTTTCCATGCAGCGTCCTTTCTGACATTTTTATTTCAAACCATACACTGGACTTTCAAAACTAGTTTTCTCTATTTCCATTTCATATTTCTCTTGGTATTTTGCTGTCTGTTTTCTTTTTTTATTGACTTTTGTTTCTGTTACTCTTTTTTCTTTTCTGTTATTCTTTTTCCTTTCTGTTATTCTTTTTTCTTACTGTTGCTCTATTTCCTTTCTGATACTCTTTTTTCTTCCTCTGCATTTTTCATTTTTATGTCATTTTCTTTCTGTATTTTTTTCTTTCTTCAATTTTTCTTTCTGTACGAACGTGAAGTTCGATTAAGTCTTATGAATTCTTTTAGAAGCTCAAAACTCGATTGTATTTTCTGTTCGCCGATAGCGATGTCACGTTTGATACGAGCAAAGTTTGGAATGAAGTAACACATCTAGACAAGGTTGTACGCCAGTGGCTTTGCGAAGTCTTCGACGTAAATTGACACCAGCACTTTGCAGTTCGTAGCAAGGAAACCAAGACAAAAGGAGCGCTCTCGTTCATCAAGGTTGCTTCAGACGTTTTCCAATCTATTCGTTACGAAACTCAAGGCTTGATTCTCTAATTACTCGACTTGCTTCTTCTCTCCACATTAATGAAGAGATGTTGTTCCATTTTCTTAAAAGACCCATCAACTAATCCTTTTCAAACTGTTGCTAATTTATTCTCCATTCTTCGAACCTCCAACAAATTTCCTTCCAATCAGACCAAACTGACTCAGTTTTATTAATTAGACGCTAATAATAATTAACGAATTATTTTAATGATTTTTATTACAATCTTTTAATAGAATATTTTTCAACGTTTAGGTCACAAAAGGAAAAGGATTTTTATTTAAAAAGGTGATAAACAAAAAAATGGATGTGGAATTTTATGTAGACATCTACAAGAGTGAGTCTTGAGACTTAGACATCTTCAGTAGTCACTTACATAATTAAGGCGTTCACAGTAGTGACTCTTGAGACCGAGACATGCGCCGTAATGACGCTTGAGACTTAAACATGCGCAATAATAACTCTTGAGACTGATACATGCGCAGTAATGACTCTTGAGACTTAAACATGCTCAATAAAGCCTCTTGAGACTTAGACAATAGTGACTCTTGAGACTTAGACATGCGCAATAATGACTCTTGAGACTCATACATGCGCAATAATGACTCCTGAGACTTACAAATGAGCAATAATGACTCTTGAGACTGTTACATGCGCAGTAATGAATCTTGAGACTTAGACAATAGTGACTCTTGAGACTTAGAAATTTACAGTAGTCTCTCACGTAACTTAAGGGCCCACAGTAGTGACTCTTGAGACATAGACATGTGCAATAATTACTCTTGAGACTCATACATGCGCAATAATGACCCCTGAGACTTACACATGCGCAATAATAACTCTTGAGACTGATAGATGCGCAGTAATGACTCTTGAGACTGATAGATGCGCAGTAATGACTCTTGAGACTTCGAAATTTACAGTAGTGACTCTTGAGACTTAGACATGTGCAATAATGACTCTTGAGACTCATACATGCGCAATAATGACCCCTGAGACTTACGCAAGCGCAATAATCACTCTTGAGACTCATACATGCAAAATAATGACTCCTGAGACTGATACATGCGCAGTAATGACTCTTGAGACTTAAACATGCGCAATAATGACTCTTGAGACTTAGATAATAGTGACTCTCGAGACTTAGAAATTTACAGTAGTGTCTCATGTAACTTAAGCGTCCACAGTAGTGACTCTTGAGACTTAGACATGCGCCAATAATCCCTCTTCAATACACATGCACAATAATGACGATTGAGACTTAGACATACGCGATAATGACTCTTGAGACTTACACATGCGCAGTAATAACTCTTGAGACTTAGACATGCGCAATAATGATCTCTACAATAAATTATCCTAATCTTCTTTTAATATCCTTGTAAATTAATAAAAAAACATGGAAAATCTTTTCTAAATTAATTACCAAAACATTGCACTTTATAAATAATTGCATAAATCCACTTGATATAAAAAAATTCCACTATTTATTGTAGACAAAAAAAGTCCTTCTCACGAATCTCAAGTTTCTGAAATTAACATTCCTAAATAAAAAATTGATAATGAAATTAAAGATAGGATCAAGGTGGTTGAGCTAATGCTGAAAATAAATTCGACAATTGAATAGAATACAGAGAGCGTTAATCCACGTCGATTGATTACAGTCATTATGTAAACAATGGCGGACAGAGGATTACCCTAACGACGCGACGATACCAACTAAGGCATCAGGGATTGTGGTAGTGCTACTAACAAGCGGGATCTCGACGACTTTGTTCGATGAAAATTGATCCCCCGTCTGCCGCCCACTCGAGCCCCCGCAAATTTTTCAGGAGCCATCGCGAAATCCTGCTTTATTATGCAAATTTGAGCACTGCATGCCGCAAATTGAAAACGCCAATGCATCCAATGAAACTGGTAGTCCCTTCGATTTGTCGGCAAAAGTCGTTTGCATATTTGTGTAAGTGGCAAAATTCAAAATCAGATTTGATGCCTCACTTTAAAATGACAACCTATGCATTTAAATCATTCAATTTCGGCCAACTACATTTTGCCATCACATTTTATAATTACATTTCTGAGTTACAATTCAATTAAGATAATTAGTCATTCGATTTTGTTTATTCATTTTACAAATTGCTTTTAACTGTATCAATGTAAACATGAACGCAAACGTCAATTTAAATGTAAATGTAAAAGTAAAAATGAATGTAAATGAGAACGTAAGAATGTAAATGTGTACATGTAAATTTTGTAAATGTAAATGTAAGTTAAAAACAAAAGTTACATTTGTTTGGAAAATGAAATTTTAGTCACAATTGGGTGAAAAGTTGGTACAATTTTTTTAAATTCTATTTTTGTGTCTGTTATTTACTGGAAGCTATTTATGTATCTAAAGTGGAAAGCGTAATAATATTTTTAAGCTTTTACAATTCTTTTCATACAAAATTCATGTTGTTTCGTGTTCATTGTCTTTGGAACGAAGGAAACAACTACAATTTTAAAGTAAGAAATTAAACGGCATAATCGGTAATCATTCCAAAACACAAGATTTAAAATGCTTGGATTGTGGTTGAACCGTCGAATATATGGTGCGCCGAAATTGGATCGAAATTGCTTGATAGCACGATATTGTGGTATATTCGATACATGCAACATCAACCCAAGAAAGTAACGAAGTGGTCGGACGTGAAAGAATGGGATTTATTTGATAATCGAAATTGCAAGATTTTTCGAATTCCTCTTAACTTTTCGAGAATCAAATTCTGCGCACACAAATCTTTGAGATTCGTAACTATCATTTACTTTACTAAAACTTAGTCATAAAAACACTAGAATACAATCAAATAAATATTAAAATATCATCATCAAAATACTGGAATATGATCATAAAAATACTAGAATATGATCATAAAAATTCAGTTTTTTATTCTGATTTCAATTAATGAGTTTGAAATTTTGTGAGGGAAGAAAATAATACTTTACGAAGTGTGTAAATGTTTATTTGAAAAGACTCGCAGTGCAGAAGTACGAGCGCAAAAATACCGGTAGACTGAGACAAAAGAAAACAAATTGTCGTCGTAAATGAGGTGGCATTGGGTTTTGTTTTATTGCACTTCCTGAAATTCGAGAGGTTGGTACACCTGCAAGCGCACCAATGTTGTTTCACGAATAATTGATAATTGGATGTCAATTAAACCAATTTTTCCTTTGAGATATAAAATTTCACATGTGTTGGATAATTTGAAAAAAGGTTGAACTGAAAACAGGTTGAATTGAAAAGAGGAAAAAACCCCGTTTATAAAAAAGGGCTGGCAAATTTAAAAAATTGCTTTACATGTCAAGGGTTTTAATTAAAACAATTATTGCAATCGATATTTTTTAATCTTATTTATTTAAAACAATTATTGTTTATTACTATTCTTATTGTTTATGACAATAATAATTATTGTAATAAACAATAATTATTGTTTATTACAATAATTATTGTTCATTACAATAATTATTGGAAAGTATTTTGATTCTTATTTGTGTCTTTCGGAATTGTTATTTTATTATAGAAAAAAAATTGTTTAAACAAACAAAAATTTATAACAAGTTTATAAAAGTTGGTTTCTTTATTGAATTAAAATAAAATTGTAATTTTTTAAACCGTTTGATAAACAATTTTATTATTTATTACAAGAATTTATTTTAACCCTAAGGCTTTATGATACTTTTTAAATCCAGAAACCCTTTCAGAAACCAGTTTCTGAACTTAAAAAGCACCATTTCACATCTTTGTTAATTTAAGAGCGTCATTACGGTAATTCACAATTGTTGAAAAATTGTAGTTCCGTTTTTTGTAATTTAATTATCCTAACTTTGGTACTGAGTAGCTTCTTCTTTGTGAGTAGCTTCTTCTCTGTGGAGCAGTTACTTCTTTTATACCGTTTAATCAAAACTTTTCTAACATCATGGTAAATATTGCTGGAACTTAAGTGCAAGTTATCAGAAAGTTAGTAGGAAAAATGTCTCCCAGCTTTCGTGGTCGGGTTGCTGGACTATATTTCTCGGGACAAGGTATGAGGGAAAAGAAAAGCAGAAGTTGATTTTAAATGTGAGAAAATAAAAACAAATGGAGGTATAAAAACTGCAATTTCTGTACTGATGTATTATTAGACACATAACTTCAAGTTACTTAATAGATGAGACTTTGCCACGAAACAAGCTCGCATGAAAGAAAAATATCAATCACAGAGTTCTTTTCATTAAAGGAGAAGCTCCGAGTTATAAAATCAGTCTTTCTATAATGAACTTTTGAATGGTTGAAAATCGAAATCCAAGTGGATTGGGTTTGTGAAACCGGAACGAATAAAAGAGGTGCTTTTTTATTCAATTTCGATATTTTTCGTTTGTTTTATTATTGTGTTTCTTTTTTTTTAATTGTATCCTGTATTAAGCTTAACGTTATTTTTGCAGTTGTTTTTTTCTTCTTCGGTTGTTTCTTTTTTTTTAATTGTATCCTGTATTAAGTTTAACGTTATTTTTGCAGTTGTTTTTGAAGTTTGGATTTATGTTTCGCTCTTTTTTTACGCATTTTTTAAACAGATCGATGTAAATTCACTTTATAGATATAGCAAAATTGTCTTGTTTTATATATCTATATAGTATTTTATATTTCGTGTAATTGCTCACCAGTTCTTTGAAAGTTCTTTATAAGTTTTTTTTAAATTCTTTATAAGTTCTTTATAAGTTCTTTACAAGTTCTTTACAAGTTCTTTGTAAGTTCTTTATAAGCGTTTTCTATAAGTTCTTTATAAGTTCTTTATAAGTTCTCTATAAGTTTTTTATTAGTTCTTTATAAGTTCTTTATAAGTTCTTTATAAGTTCTTTATAAATTCTTCCCTTTATAAGTTTATCTTCCATTTCTAATATCTAGAAATTTACGCCTTTCGTAAAAACATTACTGTAAACTAATTTTTTAAGAATAAAAAGCAGTCTTCTATTTCTAGTGTCTAGGATTTTACTCCTCGCATAAGAGCATCACTGTAAATTCACTCTACAAAACGAAAAATCTTTTTTTTACTTCCAATAATCTTTGTAAAACGTATTAGCAAACTGTCCGAATTCTGTGGAGTTGCCTAAACTTGAAAGTTATTCAAGTCTATAAAAATCGTCCAAAAGTTGTTCAAGTTCATGAAAATCGAAAAGCTGTTAGTCTGTAAAAATCTCATCAAAAAGTTGTTGAAGTCTATAAAAGTTATCGAAAAATTGTCTAGGTCAATAAAAATCATCGGGAAGTTGTCCAAGTCCACAAAAATCATCAAAAATTTGTCTAAGTCCACAAAAATAATCGAAAAGTTATTCAAGTCCACAAAAGCACCGTAAAGTAAGCTTAGCCTGTTTAAAGAATCAGCTAAGTCTATTCGAGGTACAGGAAATAGTTACCTAAGTCCAATAAATGTATCTAAAAGTTACCAAAGTCCACTCGAAATACAGGAAACTTTTATTTATATGTTTAAGAAACTTCGTAAAGTTACCTAAAGCTTGCAAATAAGTATCGTTAATGATTGCAATTTTGTATCAAGAGCATTGAAAACTTGTATTCCGACTTATATATAATGACTCTCAAGTTGACTAGATTTATCAAGACTATCGGAATATTGATTAAGTTTATAATTCGCATCAAAATGATGGCTAAATTAATTATGAGCATCAGAACGTAAACTAAGTTTATCAGGATCATCAGAATGTTAACTAAGTCTATTAGAAGCTTCAAAAGTCAACCAAGTTTATAAACTGTATGATAATAATATTTATAATGTTTCTCCTTTCAGTGAAGAAATTTCCAGAAGGAAAAATTATCGTTTAATCGTTTATAATTATCGTTTCTATAAACGATATTATTACATTTTATCGATTATCTACTGATGATTACTAAATCTAATAAATAATTGTCAAGAAAATTATCATCAAAATGAAACAATCACCAAAACAATCACCAAAACAATCACAAAAACAATCACCAAAACAATCACAAAAACAATCACAAAAACAATCACAAAAACAATCACAAAAACAATCAAAAACAATCACAAAAACAATCACAAAAACAATCACAAAAACAATCACAAAAACAATCACAAAAACAATCACCAAAACAATCACAAAAACAATCACCGAAACAATCAATAATTTAAAATAATCTCTAAATTAAAACAATCACTAAATTAAAGGAATTACCAGAAAAAAACTAAATCAATTACAAAAGTAAATAAAAAAATTCACCAAAAGTAGCGCAATTATCATAAGCAGAAAATGAGCTTTCATGAAAAATGTCTTTTATATTTTTTGAGTTATCCTTTAAGAGGTATCTCCTGGTCTGTGCAATTGACATAGTTGTGTGCAATTGATAATATTCTCGGTGTGCATTACACGAACATAATACACGTTGAGCAAGAAGCGACAACATCTCTTTATTTTTATTGTGTAACGCATATCTTCGCCATCTACTGGATGCTGCGCAAGTTGAGGGACGTATTGAACAGCTCGAATGCGCGAAGCGGCGTGCGCCAGGATTCCTGAATTCCCAGCAGCTTCGGGTCGCAGTACGCGCAAAAACCCTAATCCGAACGGGAAGGAGTTGCTATTCCCATCGATCATCACGAAAGCGTTGCTCGAGAACAAGGCACTGGGTTAGCCGTCTCGTGATAAGATGAGGCAGTACAAATTCTAAGCATCTCGGCTTCGCGGAAATAATCATGGATCATCCGGGACTCTTGGCGATCATGTAAGCATCAGTTCGTTCGCATTAACCACGCACAAGAAGATAGACAATCGAGATGAGGCCGAGAATCATCCTACTGTTGAGTTTCCTGGTGCTGTGCTCGCTCATCTCCTGCTCGGACTCGAAACTTCAGCAGCAGTCCATCGTGGAGGAAGACGAGGACGAAGACGAAGATGACTGGGAGGATGATGAGGACGATGATGAGAATTACAGGTCTAAGCCTGAAGTTGATGATGATGGTAGGATCTACAAGAATCCTAGGAACTCGCCATCAGCTTTGTGTCCAAGAGATGAAGAGCAGGCGGAGATGCAGGGACAGAATTGTTTGAGAAAGTGTTCGACTGATGAAGATTGCAAGAGCAAGAAGAAGAAATGTAGATGTGATGGAGTTTGCGGCATGTCTTGTATTAAACCGGAACGAGAATGTCCCAAGTTAGATAATATTGAACAAGGGGCGATGAGAGTAACGGGGAGACTTTTCGGGGATAAGGCTTATTATACGTGTGATGCTAATTACTATTCGGTGGGTTTGTTGGAGAGGATATGCAGGGCTGATGGTCGTTGGAGTGGAAGTAAGCCTTCTTGTAAAAAGGATGCCAAGACGTTTTGCTTGGAACCGCCGAAAATCAAAAACACGAGGCATAACGCGCTTGTTGAGCAGACGTCGTTTGATCTGGACAGCATGGTCCAGTATTATTGCGATCATGGATATGTCACCACAGGATTCCCCAAAGCCAAGTGCCTCAAGATGGATGAAGCTGCCAGTTGGTTTGGGCCTGATATTGCCTGTGAGCCACAAAGCTGTGGAAATCCTCCAGATATCGAAAATGGATGGCATGCTGGTAAGAATCTGTGCGCATTTTATAATTGTGATTTAGTTGTGCAATAAATTTTTAGTTCATTCTTACTTGAGTTTTTTCTGTTCTTTTCCTTTCTCTTTTCCTTTTCCTGGTTTGGATACCTCAAAATTGTTATTCTGGTTATTTGAATCGTAATTTAGTATATTTTATTTTAAACGTGTCATTAGGTTAATTCGTTATCAGTAGATTAATCCATTATCAGTAAATTAATTTATTGTCGTTAAATTAATTTATTGACGTTAAATTAATTTATTGTCGTTACATTAATTTATTGTCGTTAAATTAATTTATTGTCGTTACATTAATTTATTGTCGTTACATTAATTTATTGTCGTTACATTAATTTATTGTCGTTACATTAATTTATTGACGTTAAATTAATTCATCGTTGTTAAATTAATTTATTGCCATTAAATAATTTCATTGTTATTAAATGAATTCATTATTAACAAAACAAATTTTGTGAATGTTTGCATTTAATTAGTGTAGACTGTTTTGGATGATCATTTCAGGAGTCATCCGCTAATTTAAAATGTTTTCAAAAATGAAAGTGAGGGTAGAATATCTTTCGAAAATTATCTTTTAGAATCTTGAAGAAATTAGTTGTCATCGAAGTTCAGATTGTTGAGATTTTCATTAAACTTTCGAATATTGATGATTTTACATAATTTTCGTTTGTTGATGTACTAATAAAGCTTTCAATTGTTGATGTACTAATGAAGCTTTCGATTGTTGATGTACTAATGAAGCTTTCGATTGTTGATGTACTAATGAAGCTTTCGATTGTTGATGTATTCATGAAGCTTTCAAATGATAATTTATTAATCAAGCTTTCGATAGTTGATATATTTATCAAACTGTTGATTGTTGACGTATTCATCCAGCTTTCGATTATTGATGAATATGTCAAACTTTCAATTATTTTGTGAATACATCAAACATTCAATTATTCTTAATACATCACATCTTTAGTTATTTCTTCTGCATCACACCTATTATCGTTAAATACACCAACCTTTCAATTATTCAATACCTCAAATTTCAATTATTAATGAATCGAAATTGAATCATCGAGCTTTTGATTTTCAATGAATCCTTCAAACTTTCAATTATTAACGAATACTTTAATCTCTGGATTTTCCATCCATTAATCCATTCTTTAATTTCTTTTTCGAAATTGCATGAAAAATGAAAATTTT
This sequence comes from Ganaspis sp. Gsp50, assembly GCA_011057455.1. Taxonomy (NCBI): domain Eukaryota; kingdom Metazoa; phylum Arthropoda; class Insecta; order Hymenoptera; family Figitidae; genus Ganaspis; species Ganaspis sp. Gsp50. The sequence continues at coordinate 30,712 of WNHD01003781.1, forward strand.
AATTTTGTGAATTTTGTTTACTTTTGTTTTGCTTTTTTTTATTTTTCTTGTTTTTCTCTTTATAAAAACATAAAAAACATTGTTTTGTATTTGTGTAGTGCTCTCAATAATAGAAATTTGTAATTTTCATTAAAAGGTTATTTTACTTCATGTGAAATCTCTGTAGATAAACTTTATTACATCCCTTTATCAGGTATTTATAGCCGGATAACCGATAACTGTGACAATGTGCCTTATTGATTTTTAGAAAATCAACAGCTTTCAAATTAAAAAGGATTACAAGAGATGTAATTAAAAGAGACAAATTAATGTACTTTAATTAATTAATTTCTCTGAAGTAATAAATAAATTCCTTCTAAACCATTTTCTCTTTCTTTTATAAATTTTTGTAAATAATTTTTGTTGAATAAATTACTCAAATTACTAAATTGAATATAAACAATGCTTCCTCTATAAAGAAGGAAAATAATTTAAATAATTTAAATTCAATTCTTATTGAATGAATACAAATTGCATATTTAAAATTAATAATAAATGTTGAAAATAATAAGAAATAAGAGCTTTTATTGTATACAGATTAATTCATTCATATCTTTCACGTACTTCGTTCACAACAACGATAATAATATAGTTTAGTTTTCCTTTTTAGCAAACATACTTTTAAGTTGCAACGATAATTATAAAGTTTATGTTTAGTATAATGCTCAATTTTATACTTTAGTTCCAATAACATAAAGTAATTAGAGCACGTTTCAAATAATTATCTACATTGTTATCTACCATTCTCCAAAATACTGACAGAAGTTCAAAATCCAAACAAAGGGAATTAAGCTTCTAAACAAATATAAATTAATCATTGCAATTTCATTTAAACTACACTTTAATCACTGAGTTTAATTTAAATTACAATAGTATTATTTCACAAACAATAGCTTAACAAGCAATAATTTATCAAGCAATAATTTATCAAGCAATAACTTATCAAGCAATAATTTATCAAGCAATAACTTATCAAGCAATAATTTATCAAGCAATAACTTATCAAGCAATAATTTATCAAGCAATACCTTAACAAGCAATGATCTAACAAGCAATAATCAGTAATTTAACAAATGATAATTTAGCAAATTATAATTCAATAAATGTTAATTAAACATATAATAATTTAAAAAACGATAATTGCTTAAAGAGTAATTCAATTCGTGGAAATGACTCTAACAATAATTTAACAAACCAAAATTTAATTAATTACATAATATCGAGTTTGTTTCATTAAATAATAATTAATTGCACAGAGTTTATCGTTCATTCTACTCTAATTTAATTCAATCAACAAAATTTGTCTCACTTTAACAAATAGCAACTGCAGTAGAAGAACAACTGCGATTTAGTTTCATGAATAAATTGAATCAAATGAAAACTGTAATAAAATTAACATAAAATTAAATAAAGCAACAAACAAGATCTAAATTTGAATTTCTTTCATGAAGACAAAGTTTTTACAGTTTATAAAGAAGTGAAGATAGAAAAGTTGTTTAAAATACACAGCTTCTTTCAATATAAATGAAAGAACGAAAACTTTACAATGTAAATGGAAATCATTTGCCTAATGACGATTACCATAAAACTTTCTATGAACTTTAAGTTCTATGGCTTATAAATTTTATGCATTTATAAAAGTTTTATTCCTTGAAAATTGGTTTGCAAGTTTTATGAATTTATTGGCTTTAGCAAGCTTATTCCTGCCATGAATTCATTTCTGTATAAAGTGAATTTACAATTACTTTAGTGGTGCATTATAAAGTATCTTTTTTAAAAATATTATATTCTTTTCGTATACTCCGAACCGAGGATTAATTTCTTCTCATATAAAATATTGGTCATTGAATTCATCGGGGTTTTATATGAGAGTTCAAATTCAGTTTCCAATAACTTATTTCCCGATTCTCAATAGTCTATTATCATTCTTTCTTTACTTTTTATTTTTGTTCTACTTTTTTTCTGCATTTTCTGTTCTTTGTCTAATTTTCTTTTCCTGTAGTTTTCTCTTCTATTTTACCTTCTCTGCAGTTCTTTGTAGTTAGTTTATCTTTTCTAGTTTACATCTTCTAGTTTACCTCTTCTAGTTTGTCTTTTCTACTTTTCTTCTCATTTTTCTCATCTGGTTTCTCACTTCAAGTTTTTCTCATCTATAGTTTTTCTCATCTATAGTTTTTCTCATCTATAGTTTTTCTCATCTAGTTTTTCTCATCTATTTTTTCTCATCTAGTTTTTCTCATCTATTTTTTCTCATCTAGTTTTTCTCATCTAATTTTTCTCATCCAGTTTTTCTCATCTAGTTTTACTCATCTAGTTTTTCTCTATTAGTTATTCTCATTCAGCTTTTCTCTTTTATTTTTTCTCTTCTAGTTTTTACCGTCTAATTTTTCTCATCTAATATTTCACTTCTAGTTTTTCTCATCAATTTTTTCTCATCTAGTTCTTCCCTTCTAGTTTTTCTCCCCAAATTATTCTCCTCTACTTTTTCTTGGCAGTTTTCTATTTAACTTTTACAACTTTCTACTTCTTTTCTCCTGCTTCTTCTTTCCTCCTTAGTTTTTCAATAGAACGAAACAAAGGTTTTGTAACATTTTCTTTGTCCTCGAAAATCTTTATTAAAATCTTTTTCATTGTTCATTTTAATTGTAGAGAAAATATGAAAAAAATGAAAAGAAGGTAATTAAATCCCTTCAAAGTGCACATCCGTTATTCTCTGCAATCTCTATTATTACTCCTTTTGTATCTTCATCTTTAAGGATAATTTAATAATTCATAAGTTCTTTTAACACTTTTCAAGTCTACCTTTCTTTTTATTAATTTCATATACTCTTTCACTAGATATCTAGAACAATGATAAATCAAGCATTTCTGTTTATTATTGAATTTAAGGCGAGTGCTACACGTACGACTGTCGCATTTCTTATCATTGCGCTGATACTTACGAGTTGGTTGGTCTAGCAGAGAAACTCTGCTTGGCTGACGGAAGTTGGAGTCCAAAAGATTTACCCCAATGTGTTCAGGTTAGTCTAATATTGAAACATAGCCCAGAATAAAACAAGCGAAAAGACCCAAAGGATATTTAATAACTACTGTCGCTTTATAACTATTTTGTTTTGTAATGATTACAATCGTTTTATAACTATTTCGTTTCGTAATAATTATAATCGTTTTATAACTATTTAGTTTCATAATGCCAGCGTTGCAAACAACCTCGCGTGACAATTTTCCACCCGAGATTAATTTACAATCAATCACTAATCTACTATTTTATAATTTATAGACATTTTGATGGTTTGATAATAATTTAGACCTCATCGTTAGTTAAATAATTTTATTCATAATTCAAAAGGTTGATTAATTTGAAATCTAAAGCAATTTTCATAATTATTTAGAACCCACTGGTCTAATAATACTGATTAAATTGAATTGAAAGAATTAAATTGAATGGATCGAATTTAAATTGAATGAATTGAAATAAAGTGGTTCCATCAACAGCAACAATTATAATCGCTAATCGTTTACAATCTAGATCTAGAATTAATTATAGCAGAGACATAGTTATATTTGGATCAAGTTATAATGTTTAATGAGGGATAATGAATAATGATGAATAATGATGAATAATGGTGAATAATGATGGTTAATGTTTAATGAGAGATTGTCGATGTTTAGGTGACAAAAGTACAGTGTCCAAATCCTGAGAATCCTGGCAATGGAACTGCAGTATTCACGTCCGTTGGGTACAATTCCATAGTGTCTTATGAGTGCAAGCATGGTTATACCATAAATGGGGCCGCGACAAGGCGATGCGGTGCCGACAGAAGATGGACAGGACAAACGCCGACGTGCAGGGAGATCAACTGTGGATCACCGGGAATCCTTTACAACGGCTGGATCGACAACATCGAAGCAGGTATTTTAAAACCATCCAGCTCTTTCGGTATTTATTCTTCAGAATTTCCTTTGTTTTATCTCCTCATCCCTTTTCACAAAAATTCAACATTCATCGCTCTCTTGTAAAAAATCTCCCAATCTTGTTTTACTTCTTTTTCAATAACCCCCGATCAAGCCAGACTCTTTTCCACAAGAGAAGTTTACAACTTTTGTTCGAGACAAATCATTTTCGCTCTAGATAAATAGCTTTTTATTTTAATAAATAGTTTTTGTTCAAGTGAATCATTTCTGTTCAAAAAAAATCATTTATGTTCAAAATAAATCATTTCTGTTCAAAATAAATCATTTATGTTCAATATAAATCATTTCTGTTCAAAATAAATCATTTATGTTCAAAATAAATCATTTCTGTTCAAAATAAATCATTTATGTTCAAAATAAATCATTTCTGATCAAAAAATAAAAATATAAAAATATATTTAAAATAATAATCCAAATTGAATTGAATTTGTTTTATTCTTTGATTAGACTATATAATCTGTTGGATTATTTGGTCAGAATTAAATTTCTTCCATTCATTGAACAGAATTGAATTCATATCGCTTTTTGATCACAATTGAATCTATCACATTCAGTTTCTAAAATTAATCTGCAGATTTGAATTTGTCCCATTTATTAATCAAAATTTAATTCTGATCTATTGGTCAGAATTGAATGTGTAGTATTCAATGCTCTGAATTAAATCTGTCAGATCAAATGAGAGTGGAATCTGTCCCATTCATTAACCTGAATAAAATCTGTCAGATCAATGAATAAGAGTGGATTCTGTCCCATTAATTAATCCAGATTTAACCCACCATATTAAATTATCATATTTGAATCTTCCCCACCCATTGATCATGATTGAATCTTTCCCCCTCATTGATCATAATTGAATCTGTCCCACTCATTGATTATAATTGAATCTGCCCCACTCATTGATCATGATTGAATTTGTCCCACTCATTGATTATAATTGAATCTGTCTAACTCATTGTTTATAATTGAATCTCTACTACGTATTGATCATGATTGAGTCTGTCCCCCTCATTGATCATAATTGAATCTCTCCTACTCATTGATCATGATTGAATCTGTCCCACTCATTGATCATAATTGAATCTGTCCCACTCATTGATCATAATTGAATCTGTCCCACTCATTGATTATAATTGAATCTGTCTAACTCATTGATCGTAATTGAATCTCTTCTACTCATTGATCATGATT
>WNHD01003782.1:0-12955 GCA_011057455.1 Ganaspis sp. Gsp50
AAACATGAAAATTTAATTTGCATTTTTTCTTACAGAAAGCTAATTCAATTTTAAAATGTTTGTATACCAGGCGAAAGTACAATTAATTTTCTATAAAAAGCAATTATTATTTTATTTATTCACTAAATTTATAATGTAGATACGATTATTTCAAATAATCATTAATTTGAGAAACAAAAGATGGGCGGTTGGTTTTAAATGAAATGCCCCGTATATTTTATTTTAAAATTCTTATTTGGGAATAACCAGTGCTTTTTGTTTAATGGAAGAACTTTTTTGAATGTTTATGAAACATTTTATATTCTTTTTAGTAAATAAGTTTCAATATTGTTTATGACATCACCAAGTGTTAAAGTAAACTGTTATTTTATATTCCTTGAAACACAAAATTTACAAATTTGTATAAGTTCTTTAATGATTGTACTTTAAAAAACTGAAAATAAATGTATCTTGAACTCTACGAGAGATTCTCATTTCTGATTTTTTTTCAAGGGTGTCTTCTTTTTTGTAATGGGGCTTAAAAATTTTTATTTAAAAATTATAATATCGAAAGGTTGCGATATTTGTGCAGAGATTTCAAATATTATAGGTAATTATAATTGTATATATAGGTACGTACGCATGCAATGTATTCATACAAAGCTTTGGCAAGCAGAATTAAAACTAATTACACCAGAACTTCTATATTACGGACTTCTATAATACGGACTAAAGAAATGAGATAGCAAGTAAAATAGACAAGGAGAATTGACGCGCGTGCGTTGTGACAGTTTCACGTACGCAGTAGCGGTCATAGTGAATTTTTAATAGTGGTCCATCAACTTTTAATTAATTATATTAAATTATTTCGGAATCTTAAAACATAATTACGTATTTCTGACTAGAAAAAGCGTTATAATATGAAATTCTAAATGTTCTATATATCATAGTTACGGCCATGCCTGTTTATGATTTCCAGCGTCAAGGACAACCTCTATAATATGGATACCAGAACCGACCAGTCCGTAATATAGAAGTTTTAGTGTATATGCATTATTGAAAAAATTGATATAATCTGGACACGTCGAAAACTTGAAGTCTGTTCTTCATTTTCAAGTTAAGGGCATGTGATGAAATATGACGTCAGTGGTCACGTGACCCATAGGCAAAATTTGTCCTTGGTCTCACTCCTAGAGTAATGAACATATCTTTCTGAAATTTGGTGGACATTCACACAATATTATCAGAAAGGTCTGTCTGGTGCGAGTTTGTTAATATCTACCAAATTTTAGAATTAAATGTTCATTATTCTTGGAGTAAAACCGGGGACAAATTCTACCTATGGGTCACGTGACCACTGACTTCATATCCCATTACGGACAAATCTGAACAAAATTGAAAGTGAGGTTATGTTTTTGTGTAACATTTTGCTTTTTCAATTAGAATAACGTACAATCTTTTATTGTATTTTTTTTTAATCGAAAGTTGACAAACGTTATTTTAAACCAAATGAGTCAGTAAAAAGTACATTTACACAGAAATTCACTTTCTGAGACAAAACGAAAGAGAATCAAAAATAGCGATTTTGTTTCAAAAAGTGTTCTTTTTAGAATCTTTGTTTAAATGTACTTTTTGTTGACTCATTTTGTTTGAAATAACATTTGCCAACTTTGGACTAAAGAAAATTGCAATAAGTGATTGCTTCTAATTGAAAAGGCAAAATTTTACACAAAAACATAACCTCACTTTCAATATTTGTCTGATTCCTCCTTAAACAAAAAAACAAATAAATTTCTTCCTCGAAAATACTTTTCCATAAGTCTTAGGTGCCGCTTTTTCTTTCTCGAGTCAAAAATCAATTTGAACAAAAATTAAATTTATTATAAATTGGGCGATTTTAATTACAAGAAAGAAAAGGAGATATATATTTTTTAAAATTCCTTATTTTTTTTACTTGGAAAAAGTGAAAATATATATTGGACGTGTATTCTACTTTCATCCAAAGGTGTATAATAATTGTCTACTTTTGAGTCATATGAACAGAATTCAAAATTTCAAAATGGCGGACTTTCTTCTTGGCCGGTTTTGGGACCATTTATTGCGAATATGATAAAAGAATTGAATAGCTTTTATTTAATTATTAATTATTATTTATTTATATAAATTTAATTTAATTTATTTAATTTTCTTTATTTAATCTAAATCATATTTGTAATAAAGGTCCCCATAAACCGACCAAATATAAAGATAAAATTAAAATTCATGTTAAATTTTGTCTGCATTTTGAATTTTAAAAACCTACCATGGTATTCCTAGTCAGCGAACTCATAAACCACAAGTGAAATATTTGAAATAAATCAGAAAAAAATTTAAAATTAAGATCCGCCATATTGGATCCACCATTTTGAATTTTGAATATCTAACTTCAGTTTCGTAATCAGCGATCCCATAATCTTCAGAGTAGAAATGTTTAGATGAATTTTAATGAGATTTTGTCGATTGGTAAAATATTTGCTTGACCTCCAAAAAATTTTGCAATGCATTTGATGCCATATTTTGTTCGCCATTTTGAAATTTTCAATTCTGTTTTATACAACTCTAAAGTAGGCAACTTTTATGTAAATTCCGTTGAAATGCTTACACTTTTTCTAAATGAAAAATAGAATAACATAAAATTTGAAAAGAAAACATTTTCTTGTCATTAAAACCGCCATTTTTAATTTTGGTTTGAATTGGGATGATTTTTGATTCGAGATTAGAAAGCAGCACGCCCAAGACCTGTGAAAAATTTCCATGATAAAATTTATGTAATTTCCTTACATAAAACTTGGAAATGAAGAATACATTTCTTGGTTTACGACATTAATGGGTTAACGAAAATTTAATTTAAAAATGCTATTGTAAGAAATTTAGAAAATTATGTCAGTTTTTGGCTATGTAAACGAAATATAACGAAAATAATTTAATTTAATAATTTAATTTATTTTCGTTAAATATAACGAAAATTTAATTTAAAAATGCTACTGTAAGAAATTTGGAAAATTATGTCAGTTTTTGGCTATGTTGAACAAGATATGTTAAAATTTTGAAAAAGAGATTGAAATAAAAAAGAATGAGGTGGGGACAAAAATTGTAAGACTCAATTATTATTCTCTCTAAATCTGAATCAGCGGAATTCCGCTGATTCTCAGCGATAATTGAGCCACTTATTCAAATATCAGCGTATATACGCTGATTCTTCAGTGAAACATAACCTAAAGTTCCGCTGATTCTCAACGTATATGCGCTGATTTGAAAAAGTGGCTCACTTATCGCTGATTCATATTTAGAGAGTTCGCTGCAGAGAATAAATACGCTTCTTTAAATTTAAAGATTTTTTAAATGCTGCTTTATTAATCATATTTTACAAATTTAAAACACTCGTGTTTATTTGAAGAAAGAGAGAATACAATATTCTACAAATTGCAAAAGTATTTTACGACTGAAGTATCATTTTTTCCATGAATTGCACAATATTGTTTTCAACGAATATTTTTAGAAAATACATCTTTACAAATATAATGACGGATGCTATTAACATCATATTATTATTATTATTATTATTATTATTATTATTATTATTATAATTTTAACTACTTTTTTAACCTAGTTAAAAATGTTATACAATATTATAAATTAAACGTCAGATCAAGTTTCATTTTCACTGTCATGATTTAAATCTAAATTTACATTTTTTAAACAAAATTAAAATATTGCATTTTACAATAATTTTGGACATAAAATGCGTCGAATTTAATATAATGCTAGCAAAAGATATTCAAATGTCCAAATGCACAAATTAGCAGAAAAAAATGTAACTGTTAATAATTATTGTAGCAATAAATTATACGTTAGATTAGCAATGACGCAAAAAATAATTTTTAGATACAGCGATTCTAAAATAAGAATTTCAGTAAGTATTCATATAAAATGATTTTCGAGTACTAAATGAACTTATCATAACATTTTTCCTTTTTTGTTTTAGAAACCAGTTTGCTGACTCTCTGGACAATTCGAAAAAAAAATTCGAGAATAACAGTGGCAAAGTCAAGAGAAGAAAAGGATGGAGGAGGTCTATTTTTGCAGGAAAAAAATGTTTAAGGAGACAGAATAGAAAAGAACAGGAAGCCAGAAAAATGAAGAAACTTGGAATTACTGTTCCTGATTCCCACTTCCATGATATCCAAAAGCCTCTGAAAATTATAAAGAAGCCTCTTGAAATTGTGCTCAAGTCTCACCAAGTTGTAGGAAAGTCTCCAGAAGTTGTCCAAGAATTACCGGAACTTGTCCACAAGTTCCCAGAAGTTGTGCAAGAGTCTCCAGAAGTTGTCCAGAATTCTGCAATTAGCATCGAACAGTTGCCGCAAGTCGCACAGAGGAAAGAAAATGTACCTGAAAAGAGGCAAGTTTTAAGAGTAAGACCACTCACGGAATTGGAAAATCCGATGAGAAGTGAAAATAGTAATTTACTGTCGAATCCACAGCCTCAACAAAAAGTAATTAAAGTCGTGAAGGCTGCTGGAAATGATGAAAGAAAATACTTTTTGGCCGTAAATTCATCAGGGGCAAAGTTTCTGGCCTCAACACGTCCTCAGTTTCCAGGTCAACAGCCAAAGAAATTGATTGTCATAAAAAACCCAAACGCTTCTTTTTCAAAACCTCTATTATGCACCGCTCCATTGAAATCCAATTTGCAAAATTTTCTCCTAAAGCAATCTCCTTCAGGAATCGAGGTAGTTCCAAAACCACAGGAGATGCCCTCGACTGATCCAACTTCCAAAAAACCATCGTTTCCAGGCGCATCGAAAGCACGAAATCCGCCACAGATTCCCGGGTTTGTTCCAAACGTGGAATTAGGTTCCGGACCGGGGAAAAAAGCGCCGAGACCAGTTTTCAGGAAAGAGATCGTTATGTTCAACGAATCGCAAATGCGCCCCCCGAAGGCTCCGAATTCTCAGATGCTGAAAGATCCCATTGGTCTTGAGGAAATGCAAGAGCATTCTGATAAATCCGAGGACACTGCGAGCGTCGAGGATAATCAAGATCATTCACCCGAATTGGATCCAACAGATCCAATGGATGTTTATGTTACTCCAGACTTGGAAGATAGTCCCGCACAATCTAAAGATCTTACAAAAACCGAAGATTCGGTTTCAGAAGATAAGAGTTCGGTGCCGTTTTTTGAAGATTTAATTCCTCGAGATAAGGATTCGGTCCCGCAGGATAAGGATTCACAAGTCGAGAATTTGCAAATTGAACACTTGGTTCTGAAGGTTGAAGATTCTGTTCTGAAAGTAGAAGATTCGCAAGATCTTGAAAGCCAGGATAGTCCAGAAGCAGATCAAGTGAGCCGGAAACGGGTGAGAAAGGAGAAAGAAATTTTTACACTTTTTAGGCAGGAGCAGAAACTAAAGGCTATCGCGAGGGAGAAAGCAAAATCTGCAGCGGGGAAAAAAACAAAATGTACAGCAAAGGACAGCGGAGAAATGGCAGAGGACGTAGAAAAGTCTGCGACAGAGAAAGCTACCGTGGAAAATTCTCTGATAGTTGGTGGTTTAATTTTGACATCGACGGATGATTTGGAAGAATCGGGTGAACTTTCGAAGCAGGTTCCAGATTCTGTGTCAACTTTAGAAAGAGTTTCGCCGACGTCGTCTGAAGTTTCAACAACTTCTAAAGATCCGACATTTTCTAAGGTTTCAACAACTTGTAAAGATCCACCAAGAAGCGCTAACCGAATGTCGTCTGAAATCGCATCAACCTCTTTGTCAGTTCCTTCAACTTCATTAGATCTGATCGAAATAACGTCCTCACCCTCCGAATCCGAAGAAACCATGGAAGAGTACATAGAGACGCTGGAGTACATCGAGTTCTTGGACGTGCCATCACCGTTAACGGATCCGACACATTCGATGCCAGAGATAACCGTAGGTTCTGAAAACTACACTTTGCCTTTCGAAGACCGAGTACAGAAGGGAAATTCGCCATTGCAATTTATTAAACCAAAAGTGATTAAAAATCCCGCACCGCCTCGTGTTTTCTCTTGTGGACATTGTGACAAGGAATTCCCCACCTTCCCGAAAATAGTGAAACACTGGCTAAACTTGAAACTCCATTGTGGAGCTTGTGAAAAGGAATGTTCATCCACTGCGTTATTGAAGCAGCACTTAAAGGAAGACCACAACCTAAAGGGATACAAGTGCAAGAGTTGCAACCACTTCGACACCAGTTTATGGAACCTAAAGATTCATCAGATGCGGGGTCATTGTCAAGAGTACAAGCATCTTTGCGATGAGTGTGACAAGACCTTCACGAATGCAGAAGATCTCCAACAGCATGTGAGCCAAGTCCACGGGACTTCGATTTTAGCGTCACACCTCTGCGACATTTGCGGGAAGGCGTTTACGAATTATTACAATCTCCGCAGTCATATTGAAAGTTTCCATCGGATTGTCAAATACCCTTGCAAGAAGTGCAACAAGATTTTGCATTCCAAGTCGAATTTCAACCGACATTTGCGAATGCATCAGAAGGAGGGAAAGGTCGTTTGCGAACTATGCGGCAAGAGATTTGAAATCCAGTCGAGCCTCAAGATTCACATGCGTCAGCACACTGGGGAAAAGCCTTACGTTTGCAGCATCTGCTCCAAGGCTTTCGCGAAACGGACAACCCTCAGACAGCACTTGCTCATTCACACCGGAAAGCGTCCTTACGTTTGCGACATTTGCGGCAAAACTTTCACCCAAAAGCCGGGACTGTCGGCACACAGAAAATCACATCCTGGACACTTGCCACCGATGCCGAGTCTCTTTATCGATGAGATTCTGAGGGGATTGCCGGACGAAGCTTTTCAGAATTTGGGTCCGAAGACGGAAGCAGAAAAAGAGGCTGCTGCGGAAGAAGAAGAGATTGAAGATGATCCGACGGAGGAGACAGAGACTGATGATGAGGAAGAAGAAGATTTGGAGGATCTGGTAAAAGGAGACGGGAATAAAAGGAAAACATTGAGGAGGAAAGATGCGAAGGGGAAAAAAGCTAAAGGGAAGAGGAGGAAACTTGAAACAATGAAAAAGAAGGCGGGAGTGGACAAAAACGAAACAATGAGTAAGGGAACGATGAATACAGAAGGGACACTAAATGCAGAAGGAACAACGAATGCGGAAAGGACAATGGAAGGTTCAATCGAAAGTCCAATGAATGCAGAAGGTACAATGAATGCAGAAGGAACAATGAACGTAGGTACAATGAATGCAGAAGGAACAACGAATCCAGCAGGTACAATTTGTGCAGGAACAATGAACAGAGAAGCAGGAACGGAAACAGAAGAAAAACAACAAAGAAATGATAATCCAGTGCAAGGAAACGACAAAGGTGACCCAATGGGAATAAACGACACAATAGAAATTCATTTTGAAAATGAAGAATTGGGATTACATTTCGGAAATGACACAATGGTGATGAATTTTGAAAATGAAACGGGAATTACTGTTGATGTGGACTCAATGGGAGTGAACATTGATGTGGACCCAATGGGAATGAACATTGATGTGGACTCAATGAGAATGAACGTTGATGTGGAATCAACGAGAATAAATCTTGACGTAGACTCAACGGGAATTAATCTTGACGTGGACTCAACGGGAATTAATCTTGACGTGGACTCAACGGGAATTAATCTTAACGTTGACTCAACAGGAATTAATCTTGACGTGGACTCAATGGAAATAAATCTCGTGGACGAGATAACAATGCACATTGAGGACGTGGAAATGAACGATAATGATGCAGTGGGAACAGTAATGGGTCAAAACAAAAACGAAGAAAACATGGATGATATAGAAAATGCTATAAACGAGGAAATGAACACATTACTGCGAGAATTGCCGGAAATTCCAGTGGCTGTTGAAGACAATCAAATTGTCAGGGAACAAGTAAAAACTATTGACAAAGGTGGTAATGGAAAATCCTTAAGCGAAGATGCAGAAAATACTGCAGACGCTGAACCAGGAGAGTCCAAAACTGAAGAGAAAAATGAAACTCTTAGACGATCGTCGAGAAAAACGAAAGGAAAGAGAAAACCATAAGGGACATGTTAGACTAAAAAAAAAGATTAAAATTGAGATGACAAAGTAAACTATAAACGAAGTCAAAAAGTAAGAGTCCTTTGTCTTTGTAGAGACTGTTAATTAACGTTATTTATACAATCATTTTTCATACAAGGTGTTCAAAGTCCTGAATGATAATCTAGATATCTATCTTTATCTTTCCTTTTCCTGTTCTTAAAAAATGATAAATCAGATATGACAAATTTTACCAACTCCTAAGACTTTTTTATTTTAATCTTTTGTCTTTTTCTAGCGCGCATGAATTAGAAATAAACAAAGAAATAACAGAGTCCATTCTTTGAATTTCAAAGCGATATCTTTTTTAATTCAAGCGCAATGATGCGGAAAATATTCGCGCCAGAGCATGGAACAAATCTTATCCCTTCCATTCCGCACTTCTAAGCACCGGGTGGGGAGACAGGTTTACTTAGCAGTGAGCCTTGCCTCCCACCAAGTACCTCTGGTCTCACGCGCTAGGTGGGGAGACCAGGCGTACTTGGTGGAAGACCAGACGCATTACGAAGTAAATCTGTCACCCCACTTAACACCTGAGATGTGCCAAATGGAAGGTATCAAAAAAAAAAGGAAGGGATTTGTCCCATGCTCTGCGGCGTCTGGTGTGCCAGCATTTTTTCCGTGAACTACACTTCCACAAAAATAAATCGATTTCATCAACATTTAATTTCAGACTTATTTTTGTGGAACCACTTGCGCATTACGAAAGATCTCGCTTTGAAACATCAGGGATCATTTTAGGATACCTTGAAGTCATGAATATTTAATTTATTATTATTCCCGAAAACCAACTTCAGGGAAAAAATATAAAAGTCCATAGATTATCATGCAGAATTTTGCACAATGCCTAAATTTGTTTTGTTGTTTTTTAAATGAAAAAACACGATTTCGTTAAAACTCAAATCTAATTTTCCACTTTTTTTTACGTATAGTCGTAAATCATAAACTGGTCGATTTCTTCTTTAAAAATTAATGTCAATTTTTTATGGACGTGAGATTTTTTCAAATACAAAAAATATGGAAATTTGTTTTTTACTTTTTCTAGAGAAATTCAAAACAAAGTCAAATCTGAATTGATTTTTCAATGTTTGGTGAAAAGAAAAGTTACTTGGTAAATTGTCACGTGCAATAACACGGTAGGCTTGAAGTTTTTTCGTTCTGCGCGGCTGCGCAGGGGACTCTGCGCATGCGCACTAAGCTGCGCAGAAGACAGTACGCACTCGTACTGGGCTGCGTAGAAGAAACTGCGCGCACGCAGTTATTGCTCAAGGAACCTTATTAATTACTTCCTTTTTTACAATTCCTAAAAAAATGAAAATGTAAAAAAAAGTTGTTTTTATTTTCTTTTCTAGAAAACATCTTTCTGAATAGTAATTATTAACAGAAAAAGTTTAAATTTTTCACTACAAAATGCAAAACTCAAAAGTTGTGCTCGAAATGTACAAATAACTTTTAAAAGCACATGAAGTTTTGTTTGTCTGAATCTTATTTTCTTTTCGAGAATAAAAAGAAGTAAAAATGTGTTATATTAAATCTTAGTATTTGAATAAATTTTACATTCATTAAAAGATTTGTTATTTCACAACTCTATTGTATGCAAATTGTTATATCGTTTGGATGACACGTAGATCTCAAATTAGGAGAAAACATTTTTTGATAAAGAAGCATTCAAAAATTAGTTTAATTGAAAAATAAGGTTTTGAAAAATCTAACGATAATATTCAATTTTACTCGAGAAGTTACTACAAAACTGTGTGTTTCTTTACAAATTCTCATATTTCAGAAAATTATGAAAATTATAATTAATAATCAACATATTTATTATTAATTTTTTATTTCTCTGATTTACAATTGATTATAATTCGCAGTAAAATTTACTGTAGTACCTAATTGTAGATTTATGGAAATTTTGTAAACAGAAAAGAAATTTTGATTAAGAAGATTAAAAATTTTAATTGTAACAAAACTGTTTAAATATTTCAAGAAGAAGACAATTTTTGTTGATTTTGCGTAAAAACGGTTTTTATAAAAATATAACTCAATTTTATAAAAGGAAACGAATACCTATGTACGTATTTAAAAAAATCCATTCTATATTTTTTTAATCTTTTGTAATTCACAAAAATTTAAAACTAATTGTAAGCTATTTTCTGTGTTGTCTAAATAAGGCATGGAATATTTTGTTGTGTTTTTAGTGTCATTAATTTTTGCAATGTTATTATTTTTAAATTAAATTCATAAGTAAAAGAAATAATTAATAAATTTTATTTAACAATAAAAATGTTTAGAAAATAATTTTTTTATGTTCCAGTAGTAAATCTTAGGGTGGGAAAATTTCAAAATTGAGGGGTTTCATGTAATAACACAGTAGTGCGAGTGTGCAGTGTCTCCTGCGCAGCTGAGTTCTGCTTAAAGGTGATTTTAAGTCGAGCGCCTACTGTATTACTGCATGTAACCTCCAATTCCTCATTCTAAAATTGTATGCAAAATTCATATTTTAAGAAAATTATACAGATTTTTAATTTTTAAAATTAATTTTAAAACAGTTGAAATATTCAAATTGAATAAATTGAGAGCTTCAAGTATTTTGTGTGTCACATTTCATGCGTTACATAAACAATATAAAAAATAGGTTTAATGAGAAATTGAAAAAATATAAGATAATGTTGCAAATAATAATTAAATAATTTTTGTAATCTAAAAATATTTTTAAACATAAATTAAACATTTTTTACGTACATTGAAATGACAGCTTCAACTTTTACGAGAAATTATTTAATTCCATTGTTTATTCAATTGTGCTTTTGGAGAAAAAAATTTGTTTTTTAAAAATTTATTGTTTTTGTGCAATGATTTGATTTTTATTGCAATGTGTAAAAGTAAAGAACAAATAAATAAATTAAAAAAATACGATATAGCAGTTTGCATTAACGTGCATAATAATTAAATATTTCAAACGCATAATAATATGAAATGATCATATAAAAATGTTCATGTACACTCAACTCTATGAATAGTGCAAATGATACTCCAGGAATAGTGTCGCTTTTCTTTTGTTTTCACTCGAGCGACCTTTTGTTTCCTTTGTGCAAATCTTCAGCACTATTCGTAGAGTTGACTGTATTTTATTCAAGTTACAACGAGATTAAGAATTACGTTTAGTTTTTATTTTCAAAACAAAAAGAATTTTGATAAATAAAATCAATCTGAAAAATTTCAGGTGATTTCACCTATTTAAAACATCACATAAAAACATCTAAAATCTTTTTTAAATTTAGGAAAATTATAAAAAATAAAAAAATGTATACAATCGGATTATTTATGGAATAAACAATAATAATAATATTCGGAATAAGTTCCGAATATTATTTGCATGGAAAAATGTTTTCAAATTTTCAGAGTTTTAACAAAAATCTTATTTTAAAACTATTTTGTTTAATATTTAAAAAATAATGATAATGAAAATAAATTTTTTCATATTTCAAATAAAATAGGGATAAAATATTTAAAAAGAAGTTTTCTGACTTTTTCCTTTTGTGTTTAAAAATTGCGTAGTTTAGTTTTTAAGTTTGTGTTTACATCCAGAAGAAATATAAAAATAATTATTTCTGATTATATGTCCAAGTACAATAATAAGTATAAAAAATTTATAAATATCTGCGTAAAAGCAAAATTTATTTATTTTTGTGTCTCACAAGGTCTTACTGTTCAAAGAAAAGAAAGCATGTATGTATATAAATTCAAGTGTCTTATTATTAGAAATGAAAAATTTAATATAAATATTGCATTAAAAATTATTTAGTTGTGTAGATATGTATATGTAAAATAATCCACTTAATAATCTTGTTTTGAAATGTTTTGAAATTTCTAATGGCAAGAGACTTGAACTTTCGTTTAAAAGTTACGCATTTTCTGCAATTTAATACAGTAATGTTCGTATTTTATTAATCAATAAATCGATTTGTTAAAAAGCAATATTGTTGTCGTTTTAATCATTTTAATTTTTCGTTATTCTATTAGTCAAAAAATATCCCAAAACACTAAATAATAATAATAATAATTATTATTATTATTTAGTGTTTTGGGATATTTTAATAATAACAATAATAATAAATAAACTACCTAATTAAAGATTATTTTCACTTTTTTTTAAACATTTTTGCTTCCTCATGGAGAAATATTTATTGAAAAAGAACAACATTTAAAGTCGCTAAACGCAATAAGAAATTATCGTTTAAAATAGAAAGTTTTCGAAAATAAAAATTGCGATTTATTAAAAAAAGTACGTTTCGATACAAGGAACATGACTTTTTCAATAATTAAAATTTATAGTAGCTCCAGTTTGCTTATTTTCTTTGAGAATCTTTTATTCTTAAAAAATACGGATTTTTTTAAATAAAAATTTCTATTTAGGAGTAAAAAATTTAAATCCTTTGTATCGAGACGAATTGACCTATATAAAGTTCTATATTTCACCAAGAATTGATGGAAATAAATGTCAATTTTCTATCATTTTTGACACTCAAAATTCAATTTTACTAATATAACTTTTAAAATTGTCTCTTTTTAATAGCAGTCCCTTTTGAAAAAATTTTCTAAATTAAAAAATGAATAGTTTGACCTATATAAAGTATATTTTTTTTACCAAGAATTGATCGAGTAAATGACAATTTTTCATTATTTTTGACATTTAAAATTCAAATTTTACCCGTGTGGACAAAACTTGGGGCGCAGGCCAGACCGTCTGTTTTGTAATATGGCGCTGGCCAGAACTGTTACGATTTATCCATGATTTGGTCTAGAGTAGCCGCGCTGGC